>OY755038.1:3035000-3217500 GCA_963576565.1 Aspidapion aeneum
ATTTAAGTTTTAAAAAAATCTTCTAGTGCCAGATTAAATAGTTTAGGGGATATTACGCAGTCTTCTTATGAGGATTGGCTAGGTTCCTTCCAGATTTTTAAGAAATTTAAATAAACTCTAAAAACACATGTATTTTTAACCCAATCTTTAAAAATAACATCAGTTTTTGATCTTTAGGCTCCTCTTGAAAATCGAGCCTCTCCCAAAATCACACAAAATCCCCGAAAACATCAAATTTGGGTCACCCTGTACATTTCCTACTATTTTCGTGAGTTTTGTAAATTAGAATGGACATCACTTCTTGTATATAAATTATAAAGGTGCATCCTATGCAAAAATTAGTTCAATTCTCTTCCTCATAACATAACTGACCAGTGGATTATCATTAAACATCTGTTAATAATAATTAATTATTATATTCAACAATCTGATGTTGTTTGAATTTTCTTTTAATTAATTTTCGTTGCTGCTTTATTGCTGTTTTTCACGAGAGATTGTACACTCGAAAGTTCATTTTGTTTTCAGAACCAACAAAGTTAAAATCTTATTTGTTTTAAGAGAATAAATTAAATACTAAATACAAAAAAGATCTGTATTTTTTAAATATTGATTATGTTTTTGAAAGTGGTGTTGATTTTGGTGTCAGGTAAGTTTTTGATATCTTTTCAAATCGATATATTAGAAAAGATAGCCTACTTATAATTTAGAAAACATACTTATGTAAGATATTATTTCTTAATAAAAGAATATTTTATATCAGCATTTAAAAAAAATTATTGTATACAAAAAACTTTTTTAAAGATTTTTTTTATATGGTATATTTGTATATATCGCTATTCAACTATTTTGTGCCTTTCGAGTAATAATAAATAATTTTAACTTATTACACAAAAAATTCAACCCTAGAGAAAAAAATTGTAATCAGCCGTAGGTTTTCCAAAAATATCGTAAATTCAAAACACTTTATCTTGCTAATTATATAAGATATTTCAATTCAATCTTTTGTTATGAAAAAATTAACGCCATAAAATTTGTGACATGACGTGTAGTTTTTCGAAAATGTACTGGGTGGGCCAAATTCGAGGTTTTTTGCTGGTTTTAGGTATTTCTAGCCGAGATAGACAAAAACGAGTGGACATGTCCTGGGCTCGATTTTCGAGTCTTCAAATATCAAAACCGCTTCTTGATAAACCTCGTACTTTTTTAGCTACAAGGGGATTTTGAAAAGTCTGTATTTATGGAGGTGGCCTATAACTTTTTTACTTATGAACTAAATTTTATCTGTCACTTTTAGTTTTTGAGATATTACAAAAGTTTAAATTTTCTTACGGAATCACTCATTTTTTGTTTTTGTTTCGAAATCTAAATCAAATTAACGATATGTAATAAATGATAGTTCGTTAAGCAGTTTTCAAGATATTTAGGAATTTTCATTTGGAGAACTAACCGTCATGACGTTGAATTCGGCAAATAACACAAAGAAAAGATGTCGTTTGTGTCTGAATGAAAATGACCGTCACTTTGAACATTTTATATAGTTTCATATAAGAAAAATCTAAATTAAAACAAAATTGTTTTTTATTTTGTTATTATTTGATATTAAGATAAGGCAAGTAGGCTTTGATTAAAATTATTATGACATTGACATGACACAAAAAACAATTCAAATGTTTTTTTTTCATGGACTTACATTTTAGTTCTCCAAACAAAAATGTCCAAATATTTTGAAAACTGCGTAATGAACTGTCACTGTGACATATCGTTAAACAGAAAATTTGACGTACATTTCAAAACAAAAACAAAAAATTAATCATTCAATAAGAAAATTTAAACTTTTTGTAATATCTCAAAAACTAAAAGTGACAGATAAAATTTAGTTTGACAGTTGGATTCTCCATAAAAAAAACCTGAGAAAAAGCATCTTACACCAAAATGAAATTTTCATAAATAAAAAAGTTATAGGACAACTCCTTAAATGCAGATTTTCAAAATCCTCTCGTAGCTAAAAAACTACAAGGTTTATCAAGAAGAGGTTTTGATATTTGAAGACGTCTCGAAAATCGAGCCCAGGACATCTCCACTCATTTTTGTGTATCTTGGCTAGAAATACCTAAAACCAGCAAAAAACATCGAATTTGGCCCACCCTGTACGTTAAAAGAGTTAAGGACGGACCTAGATTTTGTTTTCGGGATTGTGGCAAAATAATAAAAAATATTTTTCTATAGAATTTTCGAATTAACGTTATTGAGATATTTTCAAATATCGGAATTGTCAATCGCGCTTATTTTGGAATATTATATTTAAATTTTGTAAAAACATTTTTGTAACATTTCATTTTTTGAGGAACAAATAATGTTTTCGGCATAAAATTTGGTTTTTGATGCCAAGTTTAGAAAAATATTGCCAAACTAGTAGGAACCTTTCATTTTAAAATTTGTATTGGAGAGCTTGGCTTTACTTTTATCTTAATTCTTTTTACGGAATACCATTTTCGCGTACTTGGCGTTTTTTTACCGGAAATGTTTTTGTTATTATTTTACTCCTTTTTGAAAGGATTTGAATAATATTATAAGTTTTAAAATAGCAAAATATGCGGAATATTGATCAAAACTTTTGTAATTCCTTATTAAAAATTTTGAGGTTATTTAATTTTTTTCTAAGGTTTTACCATATTTCCTATCAGCCTTCTAAAGTTCAACTCTCTAGCGTTTCTGGAAGTGGGCAATGTTACTTTCACATAACTTTACATTTATAGGGGAGGGAAGTAAATTAAAATGTTGGTGTTTTTAATTTTTTTCCAAAGTTTTATCATAGTTCATATCGGTCAGTTTCAAGTTATTACTAAGCAAAAATTATTTTTTACTCACCCTCATTTTTATTTAGTGAGTAACAAAAATATATGTTTAAAATTTTTGTTTGATTTAAGGATTTCTACAAACACATTTATTTTTATTTCAAGGTGGCTATTTAAAAAAAATATGTCTAGCTTAATACATATTTAACTGTATACAATGGACTTTTTAAAAAATATATTTTTTTGAGAAAAAAATAGTGTTAAAGATAAAAAATACCACAAGAAAAATATAAAAAATATATTTTAAAAATGTTCGCATTTTTCGTACGCTAACGGAACGTGCACCACTGCCGTCAGAGGGTACTAAGGTACATGGTTGTGCAAGCTGTGCTTGAAAATTACACTTGCTTAACTCGGCTAGGTTAAGCAGCGGGATTAGAACGGGCGGCGGTTAATTTGTGCGAAGGACCAATGTGCTTGATCCGACTCGAAGGACCAATGTGCAAGCTGTGCTTGACAATTACACTTGCTTAACTCGGCTTGGTTAAGCAGCGGGATTAGAACGGGCGGCGGTTTCTTTGTTCGAAGGACCAATGTGCTTGATCCAGCTCGAAGGACCAATGTGCAAGCTGTGCTTGACAATTACACTTGCTTAACTCGGCTTGGTTAAGCAGCGGGATTAAAGTAAAAAGTTTACTGCCAGGGAGCAGCCTCACTCCCGGCAATGACCAAGAAGGCTTATGGTACAGTCAACTTAAGTAGTTATAGTGAGAACAACTATCAAATGTTGAATCTGCTTTATTAAGATTTTTATATTAAAAAATTGTTATGGTTCGTGAGAAATTATAAAATATAAAAGTCAATATAGAATGTTTTTCTAAACTAAATAATTCATATAATTTAAATAGGTAAACTTTAATATAATAATAATAAAAAATAATAATAATAATTTCTCAAGATCTCCTGTGTTTAAATAATAAATTTAACTAAAAATGAAGATTTATGAAAAATGGTAAAAAAAGAAAATCTGTTTAATTTTGTAATTAAACAATGGGTAAAAAGGAAATAGTATCCATTCCAAAAATGATCTATAAAAGATTTTTGGGAAAAGTTGAGTGTTTTCGAGTTATTAGCAAATATCTATCAAAACGTACGTTTAAGGGGGGGACCACCCCCCTGCCAGGGTTGAGGAGGTGGTTCCCTATTGTAAAATGTTAGGGCGAGTCTTAAGTCAATCCATACCAAGTGTGTTGCTTCTATCGTTAAATGCAGCATATCGCTTGAATCTCGGATGTAGGGCCTGAACCAGCGGCGTAGCGTGCCTGAAGGGGCGGGGGGGTCGACAGATAAAAAGGGCGCCCATCAAAAATCTTGCGACCAAAAAAAAAACAACTTTAGTTTGGGGGGGGGGGAGGGCGACTAACCCCCCGCCCCCCCTTACGCTACGCCACTGGCATGAACTAGAAATAATTTAAAATTTTTACCGATATCAACCTTTTTATAGTGTCCCTCATACTGGCCAACCCCTCTAATCCTAAGCATCATGCTCGACCAAGACGTCTGCAGAAAAAATCCGCCAAAGTCGAGCAACAAGCTCAAGGATCCGAGTTGCAAGTGATTGAGGACCACAACGGAGGACATGGAGGTGGAGTGTCGGCGGAAGGAGGTTACGGGGAACATGCTGGGAGTTATGAGTGTAAGAAGCTAAAAACAATACGTATGTTAGGTTAGAAATTTTCTGGTATTGGCAGGGTTCCAAGGCTCACTTTGACCGATCTCTAACTACAACTGATTTATTGCGTAAACACCAAAAGCATTTGATTTTGTTTTTGAACTTCCGCACCACCTACTTACCTTAAATCCAGTAATCATTGTCTCTACTTAAATAAACCAAGAGTTTTCGTTTTTCCAAATTAAAGAAAAATAAGTTTACAGGCAAGCATTTCCTATTCCATATTATCTTTTAAGAATAATTATTGTTTTTTTTTTATTTGTCAAACACACTGTGTTTATTGTATTACAATCTAGTCAGTAAGACTAATTAGCAATTTTGTTTTAACCTAATTAACTAGAAAAGTCAGATTTAAACTTAGAGTTCACTCAAAAGTTCTCACCGCTTTGTTTAGTCTGTAACTCACAATTGTGTTGTGTTTATAGCATTATTTTGTTTTATGTAATTCACTTAGTTTAGTTTAGCTCAAACGGCTTCATTCTTTTTAGTCTTCGAACTAGCATAGTATTGTCTAGAAGCTGAATTGCGTCCACATTCACATGCCAATGGAGTCTATCTTCATGGCTTTTTGCGTACTTTTTTATAGTCTCTGCTACAGTTTCGATTTTTAAATCTCGATGAAGGTCACTATTTCGAACGTACGAAGGTGCATTCACAATGTTTCTTAATACTTTATTTTGAAATCTCTGTAAACCTAGAATGTTACTCTCTTTAGCACAACCCCATAGTTGAATACCATATGTCCATACTGGTTTCAGTATTTGTCTATAAAGCAGTAACTTATTATGAATTGTTAAATTGGACTTCCTTCCAATTAGCCAGTTCATTTTTCTATACCTTATCTCAAGTTCTTCTTTTTTTTTCTTAACATGTGCTTTCCAGCGCAATTTGGCATCAAGTATTAACCGAGATATTTTGCCTGATTTGAATATTGTTATTTGTATGTGATACCACTTTGTGGTCCAATTGTGAACTTCTATGACTGCATCCTGAAGTTTTTCTATGCATTTTTCAATAGATTTTTCTACCTTCAATAAACCAGTATCATGGGCAAACGTTGCTAAGTGACAATTTTCTGGTTTTGGGATATCGCATGTGAATAATAAGTATAAGGGCCTAGTACGCTACCCTGGGGCACGCCTGCTTGAATTTCTCTTAAATTTGAGTATGAGTCTTCCTGTTTTACTCTAAAATGTCTATCAGATGTGTATGATTCCAAAATATCCGAATATTGTTTTGGCAGAAACCGTTTTAGTTTAAAATTAAGGCCTTCATGTCACACTTTGTCAAATGCTTGTGCTACATCTAGAAAAACTGCAGAACAAACTTTTCCCTCTTCTAGTGCTTTTTCTATTATATTAGTAATTCCGTGTACTTGATCTATCGTGGAAGGCTTGTCTCGAAAACCAAATTGATGAGATGGAATAATTTCTTGTCTTTCTATGATGGTGAACTAGCATATAGGTCCACTACCAACTGATAAGTATCAATTTTAGATTTGCGTAACGTTTTAATTATAGAAAAAAAATAGCGAGGACAGAGCTCACACTTACCAGTCTTGTAATGTCCATATGCTGAGTCGAACAAACTGCGGGTTGGGTTTAGGAATGTTTTGGCACTTTTTAGACGGAGTTTTTCTTAGAATGTTAAAGTTTTATTTTCACTCCGCGCGCGGTTAGCTTGACATTCTTTTCTCAAGTCCTAGTTTCATGCGCACTTTCTTGCGCCGTTTTTACGTTGCATTTTTTCGCCACCAGAGGGCTCTTCCTGTGCTCGCTCTAGTCCTTTCATTGGATACACGAGAAATTTAAATAAAAGTCGCGGCGCGGGAAATAAAGGTTTCTTATATTAGGCGTAATTTTATAGTTATAATTTAAATACTAAAACGAAATAAAATAAACAAAAAAATTCTAACTTATTTAGCTAATAAATTGAGGATGAAATCCGAACAGATGGTTTTAATTAATTATGATGGTTTTAATTATTGTGACCGACCATTTATCGTTCCATGCATAAATGCATTAAAAATTTAATTTTCTTTTAGCCGAAGATGGTAAAAATGGAGCGGAGCTAATAAGCTTGGCGCACAACTCAGCAGTTCAAGCAAAGAACGCAGTTCAAATTCAACATACTGCAGGAAGTCAAGCAGCGTTCGGCATCAAGAGCACGTTGGCCAGTGCTGCGAGTGGGGCAGCGCAAACCGCCCAAGCTGCCGTAGTTGGCAAGCAAGCTCTTGTGAATAATTTAAAAAGGCAACTTGGACAAGCAGAACATCAGCTACAAGAAGAGGTAGATGTAAAGATAATTTTAAAATAAGTTAAGCTCTTAGCAAGTCCAAAAATGTATTGGCTTTCCATCGACTTAGTCATGAACCGAACCGAACCGAACCATTCGATGTCCAGGCAGCTCATTGGGCATTCCTGTATTCTGTTAGTCTAGAATGTCAGCTTATTTGAGCAAGTGCAGCTCTTTTTTGCTCAGAGTTGGTGCCCCGAGTGCTTGTTGTCTCATCCTTGTGTAGGTCTCAATTTCTGTTATGAAATGCCTTAACATTTTTTTTCTGTGTCGATAGGCTGAGCAGTTAGGAACATTCTCAACTCCTAAACGGTTCATAAGCTCCCTCAATCGGTTATGTTCAACGTCTTTTCGCGTCCGTTCCAGCACCCATCTAATTCTGTTCCCTTTTAGTTGGTTTACGAATTCTCCGGTTAGTTTGCAATCTGCTTCTGTTTTCATGTTGTGCCTATTTCTTTGATTTTTGCATCGGTTGGTCTAGTATATCATCTGCAGTTATCTTCAGGACTGAACACGTTAGCATTAGATCGATCAAAATTGTGTTTAAATTATGATAATAAAACCCCGAAACACAAATATCTCTGGAATAAATTGATAAATCGTTTTCATTATAGTATTAGAATTTTTTTTAGTTTTAAGAAAATAGGTGATCTATAATTAGAAAGGCACATTGGGTTATTATTAAAGAACTAGTTTAAAATACCAAATATATTTTGTAGGTTGCGCTCTATCATCAGGCTCAAGACGCAGCACACTTGGCTGAAGAGGCAGCTCAACAAGTTCAAAGTCAAATAGCCATCCTTAGTGGTTTGTTGGCTTCTGCGCAAAGTAAGTTTCCTAAGTCTGTTTTGATCTTAACCGTTAATATATCAAATTATTTATTGTGTTTTCTTTAAAATGTTAATCAAAGGCTGAAGCTATATCCAAAGTACTGAGGTTAGGTTAGAGTCTTACTTTGATATAAAAGCCTTTTCCTTGCGAACATTTTATGCCTTATCGTGGTTAGTAGTCATAAGGCATACCACTCCCAACAAACATTTAAAGTTGTAACGACGAAACCCCAACTAGAAAGAATTTCTTAAAAGTAACCGCAACGTACTCCCGCTACGTCTCAGTATACCATACAGCGACGTTATAATTCCCTAAGTGGGGAACCAATTTCTGGTTATAACTACTTGGCCAAGTGTTTAAAGTCATTGTAGTAACAACTACACTACTACGTCGTAGCCAGGTATCTACTACGTCGTAGAGGCTGTTTTTTTCCGTAATGGCATAAAAGTTGCGATGTAGTTGCAAATAATATAATCGTTTCTTTTTGGTAGAATTGTTACACAATATGGTGGACACAACAGTAAACAGACTCGCTTAGTTTTTTTGTTTGGTTATGGTTATAATATGTACTATGTTATCCAAAAGGGTGAGAATTTACGAGCAGAGGATCAAAATTCGAGTGCGACGCAATGTTTTGTGTATAACATGCATTATATATATTGCAAAAAACCGGTGCGCCCGTAAAATTGAGCCGTTTTCTGGTAGCTGATGGAATTTTTGTGTTGTGATTTTGGAGGTTATGTTTTCATAATCGACAGTTAACTCCAACAAATGGTGCTTAAGAAGAGCATTTTTGGTAAGCTTCAACTAATTTGTTTATAAAATAGTATAGCTCTTTAATATGAGCTCATAAAACGACAACAAAAATATTAAATTTTCTTTCTTACATAAAAACATGGCGTCCCAAACTATATTCCCTGATAGTCGAAAGGGTTACTTGAAAGTGCGCCTAAGTTACGGCAACGTGTCACTTACGACTTTTATGTCGGCATTCCTTTTTAGTTCTAGATAACACACTCGAATTTCTACTCCTTCGTGGCAGAAACGTATTATTAACTAGCCTGCGCCACTAGAAAACGTCTACAGAGTAATAGGAACCACGCGATAAGTATAACTACTACCCTCAAGTTATTGGGGTGTCGCCACTTGTCATTTGCCGTTTCTGTCAACAATAGCACCACTGCTTATAGGTTATGTACGAGCGTGAATTTGTGGTAGGTTTTAAAACAAAAACAAGATAAATTAAATTCCATTAGAACAATAAATGAAGTGCCAATAAAAAGAGTTTTTTAAAAATGTATGTTGCAGTCGAGATCATGATCCCTATTCTAGAATTTCTAGGAAGTGTTGGTCAAGGAACTAAAAGAACGTAGTCACATCAATGAAATCAACTTATTGTTACTTTTTTTATTTACTCATTGCTCTCACAATTCGTATGTAGTATTTTTTATTGTTTTTAGATATTTTGGCATTGTTAATATTCAGTAATTTTTATTACTATAAGCCCTATAAGTAAAAAAACAATCTCTGAGACTTGTTAGATCGCTTAGAAATCCGCTTGTAACCACGATATATCTAACTTGTTTTTTTATTAGCCGCAAACAGCGCAAAAGTTCCTAGATGAAGTCTAGCATATCCCAGAGGTTATTTTAGGGGCCGTGCATAAATTAGATATTAGGGACCTATTGCAATAAAGCCTGGCACAAAACACAGCACAAATTTAAGTTTATTCACTTCAAACCAAGCTTTAACAACAGCACAAATTTGAAGAAAACCAAAAAGATAAATACTCAAGGTCAACACATAAAATGAATCACAGTGAGACACGACACGTCAGCACAAGAGGCATAGATAAACGAATTCGGTTTAGTCTGCACAAGAGGGTTACGATGGCGATAGGGTGGTGCCACAACACAAACCACGAACGACCGTAAAGACAGTACAAGAATAGAACAGCAACAAGTAGCGTAAAAGATTAAGGATGGAGATTAAGAATGGACCAGGGAATTCTTAAAATCCGTGTGCGGTACTCAATACTTTGGATCAATATTTTGCATTTTGATTGTTTCGCAAAATGGTCAAGCAATGAGCTCGAGAAAATGGACTGCTCAAGGTAGTTAAAAAAATATTTGCAAAACTATTCCTAATATTCCCATATTATAAAAGAAGCCATAAAAAGTAGGGTTTAGAATGTGTGCGACCAAGATGCGACTTCAAAAAGTCTACGTTTTCAAAGTAGAAACAGGAAGGAGAGATTACTTTAAAAGATCGTCATTAAAAAAAAGTCAAAGTAGTTGCGGCTTTAAAGTTGATCCAAAAAGTTATTTTGTCAACATTGTTACATCAGATGTTACTATGATGACACAAACTTTTGTGGTAAAAATTAAAGTTATAATGTAGTTGTCGGATACACTTGTTTGGGACTCCAATGGAGCTTAACTTTCCAGTGATAATTAAGTAGGATATAAGTCAGGGTGACTACGAAATAACGACTAAAAAGGAAGTAAAACTTTAGCAACGTCCTATTGTGGTAGAGAAGACTATCAGAATCGACTATCAAGAAACAATCCTAAGAAGTAGTTTAGAGGGTCGTTTTTACGAAACATCTACTATTTCCTGATACTAAATAGTAGTTAGAACTAAAAAGTAACAAATTTTGGTTGGGATCACCACATTTCTACTATAAGAAAGTAGCAAAGCCTTTAGAACATGTAGCCGCTACTATAAATGTTAGTTGGGCTATACAAGAAAATACTCCCCCTGTACCGATCTGCCATACTGCAGTAACTATATTTAGATGATTACCGCAGTGATGGCAAAGCGGTAAAGGGGGAGTATTTTTGTTATGATGAGGTATGCTGTTTCTCACTTATAAAACTGCATTAAGAAAATGAGTGGACTAGCAACCATGATTAGGCATAAAATGCTCGCAAAAAAAAGGCTAAAGTATTTGTAGACATACATCTTGAAGATGATTCATACGTGAGTGGGCCTTGCAGCCCTTCCACTGCGACCACCAGACAAACATCCCGGTTTCCACCTTCTTGAAAGGTATAAACGTCAGTTTTTTTTAGCCCGCTTCATTCCTCTTTACACAAAAATTAAAATTCGAAGAAAATAATGAGTTCGTTTCAGCATTAAAAGTAATCCGCTAACCTACATCCTTTTATTTACTTCCTAGTCCATGGTTTACCTTTGATAATAAATGATCACGTTCAGTTTGACTTGTATTTTAAGGTTTCCACGAGGGTGGATCAAATATCAACAAGCTTTTTAAAACAAATTGTGAAAGGCTTTCGCGGCCATCGTCCAATGGTGGGTGTGCTTTCGGGCTGTTCGGCCGTCGTCGTTGGAAATTCGTTCTCGACGTTTCGCCATCTCGAGTGGATGGCATCTTCAGGAGATGTTGACTGTTTGTCGCCTTCTCGAAGACTGGAGGTTAGTCTGTCGCGGGCGCAGGTTATATACGCTATGGTGGGCGGGGCGTATATCAGAGCTTGTCGATGATTGGTCACATTCCCTTGATTCAGTTTTGTTATTGTAAGCGAGCCGTTTAGTATTTTTAAGAACCGGTACCCATGTTCTGTTAATTTTAAGAGTTTCTTCAGATCTGTTGAAGTTCTGCTGGTGTTTATGAATTTCGATTGCTTCTCTATAGAGTCTTGGATAGTATGAAGAGGAGGCGCAGAGAACTTGTGTGTCTTCGAATTTTATTCGGTGGTCTCCATTGTTTAGTGTGTGGTCTGCAACTGCGGATTTTTTTCGTATGTCCGAGTCGACAGTTGGCTTTGTGTTCTTTGATTCTTGTGTTTACGGACCGTTTGGTTGTTCCGATGTAGACACTTCCACAGGTACAGGGAATCCGGTATACCCCCGAAGAACTTAGTGGGTTCCTTATATCGTTCGCAGATCTGAGGTGGTTTTCGATCTTCTCAGATGGCTTGAAGATCGTTTTTATGTTGTGTTTTCCCAGAATACGTCCGATCCTATCTGTCACTCTAGGGATGTAGGGCAGAAAGGCTCTTGAAGTAACTTCGCGGCTGCTCAGTCCACCGCTACTGTTTCTTCTAGTGCTCGGCTGGTTTAATTCTTTGTCTAGATGTTCTGGTTCGCAGATTCTTTTCGCCCTCTCTACCAATGTTCTTATTACCCCTTTTCGTTGGCGCGAGTGGTGGTTAGATGTGTTGTTTAGGTAGCGGTCTGTGTGAGTAGGTTTTCTGTATACGGTATGTCCTAGTCGTCCCTCTTTCCTCGCTACTAGTACGTCAAGGAATGCTAATTCTCTGTTGTTCTCTGTTTCCATTGTAAATTGTATACTGGGGTGTATGCTGTTAATGTGATTGAGAAATTCATTAAGGCTGTCTCTACCATAAGGCCAAACGACAAAAGTGTCATCTACATATCGAAACCAGACTTTGGGTTTATGAGGGGCATTATTCAATGCCTTCTCTTCTAGTTTCTTCATGAAAAAGTTAGTAATCACTGGCGATAAATGGGTAGCCCTTTATCGCCAGTGATTGCGAGCTTTTTAAAATTACTAACGGAAAAGTCATTCAAGATAAACGTGGCCGTTATAATTTTGCAGTAGGGATATTCAGCAGCATGTAGGCGGCTGGTAGTGCCACAATGCTTATTTGGCCAGAAGCAATCGCAATGAGCGAGAAGAAAGTACATAGCAGTGTTGCGCAAAGAATAATCATTAAATTTCTTACACGCGAAAACGAGAAACCTGCTAATATTTGATGCAGATTGCGAGCACAGTTCGGTAATAAGACGCTTTCGTGGGTACTTTAAAAACTTGGTGCAAAGGAGTTAACGACAGCCGTGAGCGTGTCGACAACGTGAGTCAACGTCGTCCGCGCACCATCATTTCTGCAGGCAAAGTTTTAGCGACGGTTTTCTGGGGCTGGAGAGAAGTTTGTTGGTCGATTTGGTAAAGCTTGATTATCGCCAAAAGAGGAGAGCACACCCGATCCAAGACTTGTTGCTCATGCATGACAACGCTAGACCTGATATGGCAGCTTTAACACAGGCCAAAATCAATAAACTGCACTGGGCTGTGCTGGAATACCCTCCATACAGTCCAGGTTTGTCACCTTGCGGTTTTCATATGTTTGACCCACTCAAAGATTCACTGGGAGGCGAGAAATTTCAGACCAATGAAGAGGTGGAGGCATTCGTGCGCAACTGGTTAGATACCCGCCCAGCTTCCTTTTATGAAAACAGGATTAAGAAACTATCAAACCGTTGGGAAAAGTGTATTAACAGAAAAGGGGGATGTGTAGAAAAGTAGACAAATATCTGTTTTGTGTCATGTTTCTAAATAACTAGTTTATAAACAAAGGCTTTTTTATATTTGATCCACCCTCGCATAAAAAAAAGTGGGGCGAGAAAAAATAACGACTGTTCGTCTAAAAATATTATTTTTGCAATTCAGGGACTAAAAACGCATTTTAGTCCCTCATTTTAGGGACTAAAATAGTACTTTTTATCCCTGGGACTAAAATATTTTACTCCCGGGGACTAAAATATTTTAGTCCCTGGACCCGAATTCATGGTTTTTTCAAATTTTGTATTTTTGTATTTGGGAGCATCTAAAAATAGGCCTATACACTATCAAAATAAACTACCTAGCCTAATCTATACATTCCTACGTTATTTGACATTATTATTGTTTGTTATATTGATATTCAAAATAGCGCCGCTACAGCCAACTAAATGAATCAATGATCGTGGATCTGAATCGATTTCGCTTCGCTGTTGGTTGAGGTTGATGTTTTGCAGTGGAGATCCGAAAATTGCTGGTTCGGTGTGATCAGTGCTGCTGTCTTCGTTGATTGTGGGTTCTGGAAAAATGCATACTGATACGGTACGTGATTGGCCTTGGCTTTTATGACTCTTGACATCTGTCCTCAAGTTTTGACTGAATATTTTATCCGCCACATTTTTTTTGTTTTCGATTGATTGCTCAACATACCCTTCAGCAACCGTAGCACTTTTCCAACCACCGTGTCTTTTGAGCTGGTCAATATTCGCTCCAGAATCTGCTAAAAGGGAAACAGAGGTACGCCTGAAGCAGTGTCCTGTGTATGAAACGGCCTCTGGCAGGTTCAGGAAGGCAGCTATTTTTCGCGGGAAAAGCCCAAAAGTATTCTTTCCAACAGGTTGTGATAAACATTTGCCGTCTTTATAGCCAATGAAATATCTCGATATTGTCAAATTTGTTGGTCTCAGAGCCATGTAGGATTTACAAATTTTCACTACGTCTGTAGCGTTGCTTTCTTTGGAGTTCTTTACTATGAAGCATCGGTCAGTTTGATTTTTCGTGTTGCGAACTGTGACAACAAGATGAAAATCTTGGACTTGAACATCTTCATTCTGTAGCTGGCACAGTTCAACACCCCTGCATGCACCGGCAACTCTCATTATCAACGCCACCTGGAAAAAAAAGATTTTTCAGTTACTAAGTAGCAATACAATTTTATGTACAAACTACGTAACCTGATAGCAACAAATGATATTTCGAATCAGTGACGTTAACATGGTTCAAAATAATGTAAAAACAGTTCACTTTACCTTGATCATCAAATATTCTTGATTTGGTGCTTCCTGGAGGAACTGCTGGATATGATCCATGTCCAGTATTCGAGACTTCTTTGGGCGGTAGCCATCCCCATTTCTTTTCAAAAATGCCTTCAATTTTGAATATTTTCCAATGTCCAAACTTTTTTCAACGATCAGCTTTGATTTAATCATTGAATAATGTGACCAAACCGTTGAAGCCTTCAAATTTTTCGCATGATGGAAGAAATATGCAAGAAGTACCTTCTCCTGTGTAACATCAGTAACATCCTTTGCTTGACACCAATCCAGGAAATGTTTGTATTGTTTTTCATATATTTTCTCCGATTTAGCGGGCAGCAACGCCTTCACTGCCTCTGCGGCAGCTGTATCAATATCAATATCCATTTTTTTTACTTTTGGGAACGCACTAGCAAATCGCAGGAATCTCCACGGCGTTGTTTGTATTTTAACAGTTATTTTATGGTACCTTGACAACACCCTGACAACCAAGTATTATCCAAGGCTATCTAAGAAATATCAACTGACTTAACGTCAGAGAATGAATGGTACTTTATTGGTTGTCACATTTTATAGGCCAATCAATAGTGCAGTGGAGATGACTTTCTTTTCGAAAAATTTAATTAAAAATTTGAATGAAACTATGCCCAGAATTGCAAAAAATAGTATATATACCACTTGACTAAAGTGTCTTTTTATCCCTCAGCGAATTGTAGCCCTCCCTGCGGTCGGGCTACAAACATTTCGCCTCAGGATAAAAAGTATCACTTTAGTCCCTGGGTATATAATGTACTATTATAGGGATATACTAAAAAATAGTTAGACATAAACATTTTAATCCCTCAGCGAATTGTAGCTCTCCTTTCAGTCGGTCTACAAAATTTTCGCCTATTATGGGATTAAAAGTAACACGTTGGTCTCTAGGTTTATAATGTATTAGATTCGTTTCTACTGACATGTGAATACACATAAATTGAAGAATCTTGATATTTTTAGGTGGAGCCTCCTTAGCCAACAAAGCCGCCGCATCAGCATCCAACGTCGCAGCAGCTCAGCAGGCCATGGTCGTCCAAGCGAAGCAAAGATTGAACACATTGATCCACAAATTGCAAAGCGCTATCCACGAACTCCAGGAAACCGAAGGCGCGGCTCACAAAGCAGCAGAATCTGCACTAATTGCGCAAAACAATGCTGCTGCAGCTGGTGCTGCAGTGGTAGCAGCGAGTGCAGCTAGCAATGGTGTAGGAAAAGAAGAATATGGACATCATTAAAAAATCATTAATAATTTTGTAATTATAATAAAACGGTTGTTCCTAGTTTTTGCTTTTTTCACTATTGGATATATTTAAAAAATATTTCGCTTCTGGTTACCTGAATCATTTTCTCGCGCCCAACTGTTTTGAAACACTGTTTCAATAAAATACGTCATCGATTGGTGACGTCACAACTCTGAAATGTCGTGTTATTAATGCTCAAAAACAATTGGAAACCCAATACCATTCTTCCTATCAACTTCATAACTTCTAAAAAAGTTAAAAAGGTTTTGTTTTCTGAATAATTTATTGTTTCAGTTTAAATAATGATATTTCCCGCTCGTTAGCAATGACGTCACGTTTGAACCAATTTCAATGGTTTTGAAACTAGCCGTTCTTTAGTTTCAAACCAGCGCATGCGTTTTTTGCCTAAAGTCCACATGCTACTTTTTTTATATCTTTTATAATACTTCTCACTCTTTTCGACAAAGACAGAAATAGAAGAAGTTCGTTGTGGATTAGTCATGGCAGCTAACTTCTCGTCCAAGACTGTTATAATGTTTTCGACAAATCTTGCGTTCTAGACGTCTATTCTTGAAATCTTTCTCATAGGAACGTTCTACTGAAATCACACAATCCGTATTCTTGAGCTTCTATAGCAGAGATGAGAACTTTGTTCTATTGGGTCGACCCAGTAGAACAAAGGCATTTTGTGTTATAAGCATTCGCATTAACACCGAGAAAACAGCAAACCTTTATCGTAAACGTGTTATTCGAGGTGGTCACGAACTAGGAGCTAAAAATTGTGTAAATTTTCTCAACTTCATCTGTGTCTGCTAATTTGTCCTGTCGTTTAGTTACGTATAAAAACAGCTTTTTTCTCCTTCGTAACAATATAAATCTACTCTGCAAAGGAAAAAAATGTACTTGCAAAAAATACCAATGTTACCTAGTTTTTTAAAGTTTTTAAATTCTCGTTTTTTGTTTACATTAATTTATATGGTATGGTATGAGTTATAAACTTTTTGAAGTGTAAACTTCTTTAGGTGCGTTTAGCAGTTTTTGTGGGTGCTGAATTAAACTGAACCGTCAGGCTCGGCTATGTAACGCTCATTCGGGTGAAGTCGGCTCGAGTCGACTGACTGTAAAAGGAACATTCAGCGAGCGATATGATGATGCAGATGAAGGCCAGTATTATTAATTTTGCTTTGTTAAGGTTTACACTTCTGCCGGGTGGCCCCTATACCCGCTATGTAATTTATAGACTGCCCTAAATCACAAGAAAAAAAATCACAAATTTCAATTAACCAGCTTCTTTCTTTAGCTCACAGAATAGGAAATAGTCATGAAAATTCTCCAAATAAGCCAGCTGTCCAAGGAGAATTTTTAAATCAATCAATCAGAGCCCAATTAAAGATAAATCCGAGAGGATAAAACGCTCCGTGGTCACCCAGCCATACCCTTTATAAATCTGGCAACGTAAAAAATTTTTTTTTCGAAAATTCAGTTCGACTCAACCACAAATTTGTTAGGTGATCCGTGTTAATAGGGACTTATTGCAATATGGCCCGGCAGTAATAGTGCTGGGCACTATTCTGATAGTTTTCCATTCAAAACTGACAGTTGTTCTTTCAAAATTGACATACCAAAGTCGAATTTATAAATCCAGTCGTTTATTTTCCATTAATTGTGGCGTCACTATTAATTCCGGCCCTTATAATACACAAAGGCCTAATTTTGAAAAAAGACAGCTGTTCTTATAGTGCCAGGCACAATTACTGCCTGGCTTTATTGCAAAAGTCCCTAATAAGTCCCTAATAACGAGGTATAGGATAAAGCCGGCTGTCCACTGAGCGTGTTAATCGCGCGGATTTTTTTTCTCACGCTTTGATTGGTTCAAATTTTTTAGTCAACTAATCAGAGCCCAAGAAAAGAAAAATCCGCTCAGATAATACGCTTAATGGACACCCGACATAAGATTGTTCCCGCTCCATAATTGAACACTCACATTTTGTATGGTCGGGAATCGGACCCCTGACGGGGTGAGCGAAGTTAGGCACAAACTTATCAAACCAATGACGTCAAAACGGTACGTCACTGTTTTAAAACTTTTTTAAAACAGTTGGGCGCAAGAAAACGTATAGGTTTTAAATTTTGCACCAAGAAAATTATCAATTTTAGTTAGTGTAGATTTTTATGTTAAAATACCAGCGTATCAAAAACCACCTAATAGAAATGTTTTAAAAAAATATATATGTAAATTTTCTTATAAAGATTGCAAATTGCAACTTAACAACAACTAAAAATAATTGTATCAAAACTTTCCAGCTGAAACTATAATTTGATTGAACTCAGAGTCGGTTTGTTTTTTATTTTTTCTACTTGCGAGCGTAAAACGCTGTTTTTTTGTCAAAAATGATGACCAAATAGAAACTATAATAACAATAAAAAATGGCATTTTTATAATCGGTATAAATTCGAGGCAAATTTTTTGGTTTTATAATAGTATATAATTACAATTTTATTTAGTAAAAATAACAAATATTAACCTTGGCAGTTCAAAATCTTCATTTCCAGCACAAATTCCAAAATCCATTTTGACGCCGCCAAGACAAATCAACGAGAACGAATTTCCAACGACGACGGCCGAACAGCCCGAAAGCTCACCCACCAATATTTTACTAGTTTCCCCCTTTCTCTCCCTCGCTTCTCCCCACCCTCTTTATTAGTAATAGTTGTAGCTATACCTTTCACAAATTATGAGCGATTTCAAAAATTCATTCGGCACACGCTTTAAGATTTTTTTTGACATCATTTTATTACCTCCCTCTCTCTTACCCCACCTTCACTCAGTGAAAGACAACACGCGCGTCCGTAAAAAATCTACATGTACTTTTTGGGTAAAGCTAAAAGTTGGAAATAAAAAACAAAATTAAATAAAAAAACACCCAATTGTTAAATTTACTTGTAACTACTAGTCGCAGTTGGGTACAAAATTACCCAGCAACCTGATTCATGAAAATACAAAACTGTATAATTTCGTAACTGCGCTTTGGGCATCAAAACTAAAAGTTAAAGCATGTCGAACATTATAGGTATACCTATCAATTTTGTACTCAACTGCGACTAGTACTTACAAGTAAATTTAGCAGTTGCGTGTTTTTTTTATTACTTTTAAAGTTGGTACAGGGTTTAACAATGGGTGTTGGAAGCCTTATGTAATTTTCTTCCTGTTTTCCAATAGAACATAAATTTCCTGCATAAAAAAACGCAAAAAAAAACTTTTTTAAAAAAATAAAAACTGGATATCGAATTTATCAATGACCGTACTGGGACAAAATAAGTCACACAATTTTTAAATTTAACTGATTTCCACATTAGTAATAATTAGCATGTTCAAGGACAAATTGAAAAATAATTATATAAATAACAATAAACTCAAAATATGCAAGTACCATTAAATGTGGGAAACAATTGGGTGATCAGCTATTATCAGTGGTGATAAGGCAGGGGCATATCTAGGATCTTAATTTGGGAGGGGAAACATCATATTAAATATTGCATAAAACTATTTTGAATAGTGGATAGGAGCTGTATTCTATATATCAAATATTTTGAGATTTGAGATCCGTGCCTGGATAAGGCCATACCTAGAGGACAAGGTGGGGGCTGAATCCCCTCCGAAATGTTCTAAAAAGTGTTTTCAACGAGATTTCTCGTTCATCAAAAAACATAAGAAAATACTCTGCCAATCTATGGGCACCTAAGCTCACACTAGGTACTATAGTTATAGTGTGAGCTAATATAATCAAAAACTGAAATATATTTTATTCAACTCCAGACTCAATTACCTTTCTTTTGATACCACACAAGCCATGTTTTGACTTAAACTCAAATTTTTTTAATCTACCCCCCACCCTTTCAAAAAAAACTAAAATGTATTTTGTTTAATTCCAGACTCAATTACCTTTCGTTTGATATCACACACGCCATATTTTCACTTATACTCTAATTTTTGACATCTACCCCCACCCTTTTTTTAGAAATAAACTGAAATTAATTTTTTTTAACTCCAGACTTAATTACCTTTCGTTTGATATCACACACGCCATATTTTCACATAAACTCTAATTTTTGGAATCTACCCCCACCCTTTTATTTGGCTTGCGTTCGGTGGATTTTGTTCATTTTTAAATGGGACCATCACGGCCCAAGACCCAACTTAGGTACCAAATTTCATTAAAATCGGACAAGCGGTTTTTGAGTTATGCGGGTTGGTCGTTACAGACAGACAGACAGACAGACAGACAGACAGACAGACAGACAGACAGACAGACAGACAGACAGACAGACAGACAGACAGACAGACAGACAGACAGACAGACAGACAGACAGACAGACAGACAGACAGACAGACAGACAGACAGACAGACAGACAGACAGACAGACAGACAGACAGACAGACAGACAGACAGACAGACAGACAGACAGACAGACAGACAGACAGACAGACAGACAGACAGACAGACAGACAGACAGACAGACAGACAGACAGACAGACAGACAGACAGACAGACAGACAGACAGACAGACAGACAGACAGACAGACAGACAGACAGACAGACAGACAGACAGACAGACAGACAGACAGACAGACAGACAGACAGACAGACAGACAGACAGACAGACAGACAGACAGACAGACAGACAGACAGACAGACAGACAGACAGACAGACAGACAGACAGACAGACAGACAGACAGACAGACAGACAGACAGACAGACAGACAGACAGACAGACAGACAGACAGACAGACAGACAGACAGACAGACAGACAGACAGACAGACAGACAGACAGACAGACAGACAGACAGACAGACAGACAGACAGACAGACAGACAGACAGACAGACAGACAGACAGACAGACAGACAGACAGACAGACAGACAGACAGACAGACAGACAGACAGACAGACAGACAGACAGACAGACAGACAGACAGACAGACAGACAGACAGACAGACAGACAGACAGACAGACAGACAGACAGACAGACAGACAGACAGACAGACAGACAGACAGACAGACAGACAGACAGACAGACAGACAGACAGACAGACAGACAGACAGACAGACAGACAGACAGACAGACAGACAGACAGACAGACAGACAGACAGACAGACAGACAGACAGACAGACAGACAGACAGACAGACAGACAGACAGACAGACAGACAGACAGACAGACAGACAGACAGACAGACAGACAGACAGACAGACAGACAGACAGACAGACAGACAGACAGACAGACAGACAGACAGACAGACAGACAGACAGACAGACAGACAGACAGACAGACAGACAGACAGACAGACAGACAGACAGACAGACAGACAGACAGACAGACAGACAGACAGACAGACAGACAGACAGACAGACAGACAGACAGACAGACAGACAGACAGACAGACAGACAGACAGACAGACAGACAGACAGACAGACAGACAGACAGACAGACAGACAGACAGACAGACAGACAGACAGACAGACAGACAGACAGACAGACAGACAGACAGACAGACAGACAGACAGACAGACAGACAGACAGACAGACAGACAGACAGACAGACAGACAGACAGACAGACAGACAGACAGACAGACAGACAGACAGACAGACAGACAGACAGACAGACAGACAGACAGACAGACAGACAGACAGACAGACAGACAGACAGACAGACAGACAGACAGACAGACAGACAGACAGACAGACAGACAGACAGACAGACAGACAGACAGACAGACAGACAGACAGACAGACAGACAGACAGACAGACAGACAGACAGACAGACAGACAGACAGACAGACAGACAGACAGACAGACAGACAGACAGACAGACAGACAGACAGACAGACAGACAGACAGACAGACAGACAGACAGACAGACAGACAGACAGACAGACAGACAGACAGACAGACAGACAGACAGACAGACAGACAGACAGACAGACAGACAGACAGACAGACAGACAGACAGACAGACAGACAGACAGACAGACAGACAGACAGACAGACAGACAGACAGACAGACAGACAGACAGACAGACAGACAGACAGACAGACAGACAGACAGACAGACAGACAGACAGACAGACAGACAGACAGACAGACAGACAGACAGACAGACAGACAGACAGACAGACAGACAGACAGACAGACAGACAGACAGACAGACAGACAGACAGACAGACAGACAGACAGACAGACAGACAGACAGACAGACAGACAGACAGACAGACAGACAGACAGACAGACAGACAGACAGACAGACAGACAGACAGACAGACAGACAGACAGACAGACAGCATAACAAAAAAGTTTCAAAATCATCTAAAACGCAAAGATATATAAAAAATTTTGAAATCGGAGCAACTTTTTTTTTCGAAAAAATTAGGATCACCATAGCTCACACTACTTATAGTAGTAGTGTGAGCTAAAACTGCCCAACACCATCGAAGAAATAAGTTATTTCTTCGATGCCAATACGCAAATTTTTCCAAAATTTTATTTCAAACTTTATCTCTCCCCCTGAAATTGTTTTCTCGGAGCGGCTCTGGTGGCTGAGCACTTAAATTTTGTTTTTTTAAATTACGCAATAATATTTTAACGTAGGTACACGGATGACCTTGCATGGGTACACATGTGCCCAAGAAGGTATTTAATAGTCCGGCGGAACCCAAAAGTACGGTCTAGGACAACTGGGCACCGCTAACTCGGCGCCGCTAAATGGGCGCCGGGCATTGGCGTAGCTAGGGGGGGCCAGGGGGGCCCGGCCCCCCCTGAAGTCCCTCAGGCCCCCCCTAAGATATTTTAAGCCTCCCCTACCGACTACTAGTAAAAGAACATGACGCTGAAAATACATACTTTTCTATTATTATTCGGGAAATATTCAAATAAAATAGGAGCATTCAAATTTAAAATCATTCAGATAATGTTTACATTTCAGGAAAAAGCCCTTGTCTTGCGGAATTAGGCTTTTTCTCTTTAAATTATCGGTAAATTTTTTGCACTTATGCAATTTCCCGAAAATATTTTTTAAACTTAAACATAATTATGCATATTGAATATTTCATACATATTGGCGACATCTTGTAAAATATTATAGAAGTGTAAGTTGAATTTCGCATTTAATAAAGACAGCGACCTTTGCCCCTCTGTTTCCGAAATCGGGTTGTAGGTGTCGTAAGGTTATAAAAGACATTTTTAAACTGTTTTTCTAAAATAAATATAATAATCTTTTTAATTTTTTTGAGGTTGGCGTTTAGTGTAATTTTGGTGACGTTCTCATAACCATTTTCATATTAAGTTTTCCCACGTCGTTAAATGGAATAAATTCGTCGAGCAATACCGGGAAATTTTTAATATTAATACTTCTGCTCTAAGAGCAGAAATGACCGTTTTAAAGAATTGTATTTTTCGGTTAAATCAAACTGTTGGTCATGATTCTATCAAACAACATATAGCAGAAAATACCTATCCAAACCTCTACCAACTTTTTAAAGTTGCGAGTATTTTTCCAATTTCAAGTGCAACTTGCGAGAGGTCTTTCTCTGCCATGAGGAGAGTTTTTAATTGGCTTAGAACAACTATGACTCAAGAGAGACACTCAGGTTTGTCATTGTTATTCATAGAAAAAGATGTTGAGGTCGACTTAGACAGTGTGGTAGACGCTTTCAGTCAGCGACGTAGAAAACTTTCTTTGTAGAATTGCTGAATTACATACTTCCTGTGTATACATATAAATAAGTTTGTAAATGTATTATTAAATTTGTTATATTAAAATATTAGAACATTTAATGCGCGTATTTTTTTTTATTCATTGCACACTTTGCACGACTCTTTAAAACCTATGTTTGCTTTTTGTTCAAGATAGACCGGGGCCACGGCCCCCCCTAAAAAGCAAGGCTAGCTACGCTAATGGCGCCGGGCCAACTCGGTTCCGCCAAATGGGCGCCGGGCCAACTCGGTTCCACCAACTGGGCGCCGGTCAACTCGGCGCCGGACTAAAATTTTTTTTTTGGTGAAATGTGTAGATGAAAAATAAAATATATTATTTATATAAAAACATCTTTAAAAAATTCTTTACACAATTTTTTTGAAATTTGTTTTTGTTAATTAAAATTAAATCCATTAAGTCGACTGTTGAATCTTGGTAGTTGTAGTGTTTGGTAACCTGGTAACACTACAATTTTCGTTTTTTATTACAACAATGGCGGATCCAAAAATCAAAATGGCGGATCCAAAATGGCGGATTTTCTTATTTACTAACCGATTTGTCTCAAACTTGAAATATTACATTGTTTGAGGTCATTTAACAAAATTTTTTACTCAAACTTAAAAAAATCAAAATGGCGGATCCAAAATGGCGGATTTTCTTATTTACTAACCGATTTCAATATTTTCTGAAAATTTTCGCTTTTAGTTTAAAAGACATTCCTACTCATAATTATGATATATATCTTGAAAAAGTACTAAATGACCCTAAGATCTGGACCACCTTCCCGCGTCTTATAACCACGCTGCGTTCACTGTGGTCTACCATTACCTTTGTTAGGATTAGACTAAAAATGCATAAAAAAAACCTTGAATTAAATAATAGTTAGCTTACCAATAGATTTGTAAGCTGTGGTATAAAAAAATTGAGTATAGTGAATGTGAAACGAAAATCAATAACAATAATATATAACACTTTAAAATTCTGTTTGTTTCTAAAAGTAAGTGAATTATTTACATTTAGGAACAAGCAGCATTTTAAAGTATTATTCTGGATGTTTATCACCCTGTTTGATGAATGCACTTACATAAAACTGAAAAGTTGACCTTTCGCGAAACAAGTAGCGGATTAAAACTGTTTGGTTTTCACTATCTCCAACGTCGATCACAGGGATACGAGTGATCCCCGTCTGGAACACGTCCTGATAGTAAGGAACAAGTGATCCATGCCAATCCACGACCGGACCGGTTTCGATTTTTTGGGCCATCCTCAGGTGAATGTAGGCGATAGCTCCGTGTAGAGCATAAGTTTTGTAAAACCAACAGAAACAACTACTACGAGGGAAAATACCCCTACCGGCATTGAATTATACTGCTGGCTTGATGCTTTCGTTAGGAACTTGTTAAAACTGTTTGGTTTTCACTATCTCCAACGTCGATCACAGGGATACGAGTGATCCCCGTCTGGAACACGTCCTGATAGTCAGGAACAAGTGATCCATGCCAAAACCGGTTTCGACCTTTTGGGCCATCCTCAGGTGAATGTAGGCGATAGCTCCGTGTAGAGCATAAGTTTTGTGAGATCATAAAACTTATGCTCTACACAAAAATGAAACTGTATTGATTTTTTTTAACAACTTTAACAAGTTCCCAACGAAAGCATCAAGCCATCAGTATAATTCAATGCCGGTAGGGGTATTTTCCCTCGGAGTAGTTGTTTCTGTTGGTATCACAAAAGTAGCGGATTATATTGATATTTTTGCTAAGCTGGCAACGTTGGTCTGTTCTCCCATGCAATCCTTATGGCCCATACAAAAATCCTACCACTAGATAGAAGACTGGCCTCGCGGTATCTAGAGATCTTAGTTTTGATTGCCGAGTGACGAGAAGCTGTCACCCTTGAACATTTTGCGATATTAATGATGGCGACTGATTAGGGATCAAAAAATTTAAAAAAAAATAGTTTTTAAAAACATAAAACCAAGACCGCAGCCAACGATAAAGACCGGCCATGGCGCGTTATAAGCAAGTCGGTGGTCACGTGATCTTAGGAGTCCCAGGATTCTTATTGTTTTGCTTAATATATTATATGTTTTTACACAATTTAAATAAATTAACAAAAGATTTTTGTTCTTTTATAGGCAAAAATTGAAAAAAATATTTTGCTGATATATGTGTTTATTATGGATAAAAGAACTGAATCTATAAAATAAAAAATTATACAAAATTTGCACTCTAATATCTTCAGGTACATATATTAGGTACATAATATCGTTAGTAACTTCAAATCTATACAAGTCTTTCAAAATTGGATATATCAAACCTAAGCTTTTAGTTTTTTAATTTTTCTTTGACTGTCATCATCTTTGAGTTCTAAATCATTGTGCTTTTTAATAAAATTATTTTAAAAAACTTTACATGCCCTTAAACTAATTTTTTCAAGATTTGACAATAGTTTTTCTCCACAAAAACACTCGCTAGAGTTATCTGAAGAAAAATTTTCAATATAAAACATTTCACAATAATTTATTAAAATGAAACAAGTGATTTTGTGAATAAGTGAGATGGATTTCCCATTCAATGAACTGAATGTAGTGGACGTCAATAATTTTTTGAAAAATTACCCAGCACAAATTTTAATATCTATTTCAATAAAGTGTAAGTTAACTACCAACTCATGTTCTTTTAAAAGCTGTATCTTACTTTTTAAATATTTCACACTACCAGAGAGATTACTATCTGTTAACAATATTTTACAAATCAGTTTTTTAATATTGCGAGGGTGCGGAAGACATATTACCTTAGAATTGTAAATTGACGTGTATGCACTGGATAACTGGATAAACAAAGATGAAGCCAACATTAAAGTGTATCCACCATATCTTCGATTCTCAGGTTACCTTTTCAAGAGACCTAATTGTTCAATAAGAAATGACAACTGAACACATTTTTCACTCTCACTATCGAAAATGTCACTAAGGATGTCTATTACTTGATCAATCTTATTCAAGATCTTATCTTTTACCACTTCTTTCCCGTTTGCAACATATTAGGTTTCAGTTATATAGTTGGACCGACAAGGAACAACACTAATTACACGTTCGCGGCATTGTTTATCTTATAGGTATTTTCTTTATAATTTACTCATTAGCCATTAATTATTTTAACGCAGCCCACTACAGTCTTTTTCGTGGGCTGCGTTATTTTAATAACTTTGATAAAATTCACATAAAATTCGTGCCCGAATTAAAAAAAAAATCGACGTAAACAAACATACCAAAACTGAACACACACATGTTTTATAATGACAGCGGGCCGTGAGGCGTTTCTTTGTGGGACTCCTACGGTCACGTGATATTTCCGCGCCCGGGCCGGTCTTTCTCGTGGGCTGCGAACCAAGACGAAAATATGTATAATTATTTTGAATAAAATGTTCAAGAAATTATCATAATATTGTCGGTAAGGCTAATGTGCTTTAAACTTCCTCTCAACAGATTTTCTAAAAAAAAAAGTACTTTTTAAGTAAATGGCTTATAAAGGAAAAAATAATCAAATATCCAAGATGGCGGCGCCATTTTGACCCAGTGTTAGTCGTATGCTTTCAAAAACTATTTAAAAAAAATTAATCCCTTATCGGCCGCCAGCTTGAATAATTCAAAATGCTTGACAGCTTGTCATTAATCGGATGTCAAGACTAGGATTTATAGAGATATCAAACCCGTTTTGACAAACACTTAAAATCTTATTTTTGGGTTAACCCCCGCTACCGCCGCGCCGGACTATAATAAATTTTATTAGCTGAGATATCAAAGATAACCGGGGTTGAGAATACAGCGAATCACCCACAACCTGATCACATACTTAAGTTTGGCAGGTGCAAAAGCCTGGACTAAATATATTTTTCTTTAAACAAAAGCATGATAAGATATCTAGATGGTTTTAAATATTTATATAAGTAAAAAACAAAAATAAAAAATTCACGTCGATTGAAATTTTTTTAAAAACTCATTTGGAGGATGAAGCACCTCCTTAATTTTAGCACTACCACCTCAGAATTGGATATTCGCAATATATGCATTCATTGACGTAAATTTTTCGAGAAATCAAAAATTTGTCGCGCCACCCGTTTTTCGAGAAAGTAATACAAGGAAAACAAAACATTTTTGTGATTTTTAAAAATGTTTCTAGCTTATGAACGCTGTAAAAAAAATCCAAGTACACGAAAATGGTATTTTGTAAAAAGAATTGGGATAAAAGGATAGCCAAGTTCTCCAATACAAATTTCAAAATGAAAGTATCTTACTAGTATCGAAATGTTTTTTTAAACTTTGCTATTTCAGCCATTCTTTTTACAATTATTAGCTCACACATATACTATACTATAGTAGTGTGAGCTATTGTGATCCTAATTTTTTCGAGAAAAAAAAAGTTGCTCCGATTTCAAAAATTTTTATATATCTTTGCGTTTCAGATGATTTTGAAACTTTTTTGTTGCGCCGTCTGTCTGTCTGTCTGTATGTCTGTCTGTCTGTCTGTAACGACCAACGCGCATAACTAAAAAACCGCTTGGCCGATTTTAATGAAATTTGGTACCTAGGCTGGGTTTTGGGCCGAGATGGTCCCATTTAAAAATGAACAAAATCCACCGAACACAAACCAAATAAAAGGGTGGGGGTAGATTTCAAAAATTATAGTTTATGGGGAAATATGGCGTGTGTGATATCAAACGAAAGGTAATTGAGTCTGGAGTTAAACAAAATACATTTTAATTTATTTAAAAAAAAGGGTGGGGGTATAATTCAAAAATTGGAGTTTAAGTGAAAATATGGCGTGTGTGATATCAAACGAAAGGTAATTGAGTCTGGTGTTAAAAAAAATACATTTTAGTTTTTAAAAAAAGGGTGGGGGTAGATTTGAAAAATTAGAGTTTAAGTCAAAACATGGCTTGTGTGGTATCAAACGAAAGGTAATTGAGTCTGGAGTTCAATAAAATATACTTCAGTTTTTAGTTATATTAGCTTTCAAGTAGATACACTAAAACTATAGTACCCAGTGTGAGCTTATGTGCCCATAGATTGGCAGAGTATTTTTTTGTTTTTTGTGTAAATCACTTTTTTGACTCACTCATTGGCACCATTTTAACATAAAATCTTGCAGTTGGGAACACAAAAGCAAGGGGAGGGCGGCATATTCTCCGTCGCGCTTGCTTTAGCAACGGCCCTGCCCATAAACATATTTCACAAGGTACTTAAGGTACCTATTTACTTAAAAGCTACAACCGAAAAACCAATAGGTGACGTTAAAAGTAATTTTCTAATTTCAGCTTATGTAAGTTTAGATTAGATAAACCTATCAAAATAAGCACGATTTAAAAACAGTCAAAATAAGTCATAAAAAAACTAAAGAAGAACTGTAAAAATGGCATTTCGGTGGCTTTGTTTCTTATTGGTTCATGTTAAAACCGAGTTTTCCAAAAGAACTAGTCTGTAAATAGTTAAGGCAAAAATTCGGAAATTCCCCCTATTTCGACCTCGCTGAAGCCGAATATCCCTGTTTCGAAATGTTGACAGTGACTAAGATATTTAAGATGGCGGCCAACATGGCGACGAAATTTTAAATTGCCGTTAAAATACATATTAATATAACTAATTGCTAAAAAGACCTCCCCAGACCCCCTAAAATCTGAAACTTTAAGGCTTTTTAAAATTTTCTTAAAAACTAAGAGGAAAACTGATATTTTATTGTAGAAAATAACATTCCCTTTTTAACAAGACATGAACCAATAAGGTCAGACTCATAACAAACTTTCCAGCGGTGTCCGTTTATCAAAGTAATTTAAAAAGTTGAAAAAATACCCATGTTTTTCCCAAGATTTGAATTGAATTTAAAAAAAAAATAATATCTACAGGAAAACTTGTGTAATATTTTATTATAGTCAATAAAATTTCCTCGAACATGATGGGATTGGTTTTATAATTAAAACAATAGGACATTTGTAAATTAATTCAATTTAAAAAAAAAAACTGAACATAAAGCATTTTTGTTACCAGTTTTATTCAATTTTCTCAGAAACTAAGCTTAATATGAAAAAATATATACTATACTTTATTGAAGACAGTGAAAGTCCCTTTTCAACAATGTAAAACTCGGTGGGGCCTGACTTATAACAAACTCTCCAGCGACGTCCGTAAATGGGGGTGATTTAAAATAATTTACCGACGCCACTGAAGAGGTACTTTCTTTTCCTAACCTAATCGACCAATACGTCGTTGGAAAGGGAATTTCGTTATCCACAAAAAACTTTTTTCGTAATTTTTAATAGAAAGGTTAGTTTGAGTAGTAAATTAAATAAAACTGAAAAAAATTGTACCAAGTACGCGAAATTGGTATTCCGTAAAAAGAATTGAGATAAAAGTAAAGCCAAGTTCTCCAATACAAATTTCAAAATGAAAGGTTGTTACTAGTTTGGAAACGTTTTTCTAAACTTGGCTATAATGGCTGCAAATGACTCTTAGGCATAGTGCGAAATTGAAAACAAAGAAAATTTTGGCTGCAATAGCAAAGTTTAAAAAATCATTTATATATATGTGAGAATTGGCTTTACTTTTATCTCAGTTCTTTTTACGGAATGCCAATTTCGTGTACTTGGCTTTTTTTTACAAGAAATGTTTTTGTTATGATAAAAAATGTTCGAAAAGGCCTTGTTTCCATTTGGTTTAAAAAATATATAAATAGTATTTTTATTCTCACAATGACTTTCATAAAATTTTTCAATAATTTTTTTTAAATGATTATATCATCTCCAAAATTTTGATAAACCACTTGTTAAATTTTTTCTAGTGCCTATTGTTTGATTGTAATCATCTTAAGAATTAGCTCATATATAAAAAGGTCCAGATGTCCTAAATCGGTCATTCTGTCTCGATTTTGATAGTAATTGAAATCGTAGATCGCTAAAGATGAAGTTCCTCATTCCTCTTGCCTTATTGGCACTTAGCAGCTCTTTTGGTAAGTCCCATAACTGTTTTGATGAATTTTTTTTGTTAGCTTTTAAAACTTGAACCCTTTATCTCTTTTCTTTAATACTAATAATAATTTATATACATATATATATATATATATATATATATATATATATATATATATATATATATATATAACACCTAGATTAGATAATAAAATAAATTGTCTGTCTCACTACACGATAACTCAAGAACACCTCAAACGATTTTAACTCAATATGATACACAAGTTTTATGTCGGCATTAGATTTTGGGTAAAAAAAGGGTTAGTTAAAAGTATTATTTAACCAACTTTACTTTAAAACTATCAACTTAACTTTACTATCAACTTTTCTTGATGTATCGATTTTTGTTTAAAAATGTTCCTTTTGTATTTAAAACATTTTTGCCTGTGGGCGCATGTCGCCTGGGAGGAAAATTTTCGTTTTTGGTTTAAAAGGCATTTCCTTTTAAATGATGTACCTTAGTTCCCTCTGACGGCAGTGGTGCACGTCCCATTAGCGTATGAAAAAAAGAGAAAATTTTTAAAATATTTTTTTTATATTTTATTTGTGTTATTTTTTATCCTTAACACTATTTTTTTCTCAAAAAAATTTTTTTGGTTAAAAGCCCATTTTATACAATTAAATACTTATTAAGCTAGACATATTTACAAAAAAAAATGTTAAGTTTTAGTTAGAAATAACTTAAAACTAACTTTTTCTAGTTGACCTTCTTTAAAGTAGGGGTGGGGGGCATCTTCCCTTCACCCCCCTCAAAAGTGCTCTATTACAGTATTTTCCAAATTATTTGCAAACTTTTAACTTGCTAAAAAACAACTAAGTAACAATTATTGAGGCTGATGAAAAGTCCTCTTTAACGATGTATAACACGCCCTTCTTTTATGGGCATTTAAATAAATGAGAGGTGTGGAAAAAACTATTTTTTTTTTAATTTTCTTAAATTTTACTGTCCCACATGTCTGGTTTTAGAACTTATTTTTAAAGCTGAAGAAATTTCCTTTCCAACGATGTACAGTCGGGGACTTTTTAAATTGCCTTTTTAATTTTTTTTCTGTCAAAACTAATCAATAAAAGAAAAAAAAAACATTTTTTAAATATGTATGTATACAGAGGTAAGGTACACAATTTTTTTGTTTTGGTTCAAACTACTTTTTCGAATTTCAAATAGGATTTTTTTATTTTCGAGGGCGACAGTTTAAAAAGTCCCCGACTGTACATCCCTCCCCCCTCAAACGGACCAGTAGATCTTGTATAGACGCCCCAAAAATGGTCAAATTTGATATACACTTGAATCTTCATTTAAGACAACCATGCGTTCAATGAGAGAAGTAACACATAGTATACTTCCATTGGCGTAGCTAGGGCCTGGCCCCCCCTGAAGTCCCTCAGGCCCCCCCTAAGATATTTTAGGCCTCCCCTACCGACTACTAGTAAAAGAACATGACGCTGAAAATACATACTTTTCTATTATTATTCGGGAAATATTCAAATAAAATAGGTGCATTAAAATTTAAAATCATTCAGATAATGTTTACATTTCAGGAAAAAGCCCTTGTCTTGCGGAATTAGGCTTTTTCTCTTTAAATTATCGGTAACTTTTCTGCACTTATGCAATTTCCCGAAAATATTTTTTAAATTTAAACATAATTATGCATATTGAATATTTCATACATATTGGCGACATCTTGTAAAATATTATAGAAGTGTAAGTTAAATTTCGCATTTAATAAAGACAGCGACCTTTGCCCCTCTGTTTCCGAAATCGGGTTTTAGATGTCGTAAGGTTATAAAAGACCTTTTTAAACTGTTTTTCTAAAATAAATATAATAATATTTTTAGTTTTTTTGAGGTTAGCGTTTAGTCTCTTATGGAAATTTTCCGATTTTGGTGACAATTTCATAACCATTTTCATATTAAGTTTTCCCACGTCGTTAAATGGAATAAATTCGTCGAGCAATACCGGGAAATTTTTAATATTAATACTTCTGCTCTAAGAGCAGAAATGACCGTTTTAAAGAATTGTATTTTTCGGTTAAATCAAACTGTTGGTCATGATTCTATCAAACAACATATAGCAGAAAACACCTATCCAAACCTCTACCAACTTTTTAAAGTTGCGAGTCTTCTTCCAATTTCAAGTGCAACTTGCGAGAGGTCTCTTTCTCTGCCATGAGGAGAGTTTTTAATTGGCTTAGAACAACTATGACTCAAGAGAGACACTCAGGTTTGTCATTGTTATTCATAGAAAAAGATGTTGAGGTCGACTTAGACAGTGTGGTAGACGCTTTCAGTCAGCGACGTAGAAAACTTTCTTTGTAGAATTGCTGAATTACATACTTCCTGTGTATACATATAAATAAGTTGGTAAATGTATTATTAAATTTGTTATATCAAAATATTAGAACATTTAATGCGCGTATTTTTTTTTATTCATTGCACACTTTGCACGACTCTTTAAAACCTATGTTTGCTTTTTGTTCAAAATAGACCGGGGCCACGGCCCCCCCTAAAAAGCAAGGCTAGCTACGCCAACGTATACTTCCCTAAAAATATTCCAAGGAGCATCCACTCGCCTTCTCTTGGCGGAGGGGTGGTTCCCCCCCTCTTAAATATTGTACTGTACTGTTCCAACATGGTTGTCTTAAATGAAGATTCAAGTGTATACCAAATTTGACCATTTTTGGTGCGTCTATGCTAGATCTGCCGCTGGCTTGAAGGGGAGCGATATACATCGTTGCAAAGGAAATTTCTTCAGTTTTAAAAATAAGTTTTAAAACAAGAAATGTAAGACAATAAAATAAAATTCAAGAAAATTTAAAAAATATTGTTTTTTCCACAACTCTCATTTATTTAACTGCCTATAAAACTGATGTAAGTGGGTTTTGGTTTTGGTCAGCTTAAAGAACTATTACTTAGTTGTTTTTGACCAAGTTAAAGGTTTGCAAATAATTGAAAAAATACTGTAAAAGATCACTTTTGAAGGGGCGAGAGGGGGGTGCCCCCTCTCCCAATTCAAATGAATTCAACTTGAAAAATTAAGTTTTAATTTAATACTAATCAAAAATATTTTTTTACTCACGTTGAGTATTATTTGCTGAGTTACAAAAATGAATGTTCAAAATTTTTGTTTGATTTAAGGATTTCTACAAACACATTTATTTTTATTTCAAGGCGGCTACTTTAAAAATTTATGTCTAACTTATTAAATATTTAACTGTATACTATTGTTTTTTGAACAAACATACTTTTTAGAAAAAAACAATGTGTTAAGCATACAAAATGCCACAAGAAAAATAAACACATATTTTAAACATTTTCCCCTTAGGCCTATGGAACGCACACCTTTAGAGCCTTTAGAGCTTGCAAAATGATTGAGAATATTTGTAGAAAAGTTGACCGTTTTCGAGTTATTGGCAAGAAACCGTCAAAAGGCACATTTTAGGGGGGGAACCACCCCCTGTCAGTGTTGTAGGGGTGGTTCCCTTGTGTAAAATACTCGGAGGAGTCTTATGTATATCCATACCAAGTGTGTTGTTGTCTATAGGGCCTGAACTATAATAGCTACAAATAGAACAACTTTAATTTTTGACTTCTAGATATTTTAGTAAAATATTATTTTAAGAGAATTAAGATTATTAAATCAAACAATAAGTAGCACTTGAAAATTCGATAAAAATTATTATCTACACCTACTTATCTACGCATGAAGAAAAGTCCGTTCAATTAATTTCAAAAAAATTAAAAATAATTGAACAAAAATAACCATTCTTATCTAAAATTTAAATTTAAATAATTATTTTTTGATGTTGCATCACTAACAAACATATAAAATCAATTTAAAATTAAGGAATAAAATTTTTTTAAATAAAACCCCAACTGCTAAATCTACTTGTACAGTCGGGGACTTTTTAAATTGCCGTTGTATTTTTTTTCTGTCAAAATTAATCATTTAAAGAAATCAACATTTTTTTTTAAATATGTATGTATATAGTGGTAAAGTTTACAATTTTTTTGTTTTGGTTCCAACTACTTTTTCGAATTTGAAGAAGGAATATTTTTTATTTTTGAGAGCGGCAATTTAAAAAGTCCCCGACTATACCTACTAGTCGCAGTTGGGTACAAAATTGAGGTATCTATACTATAATGTACAACATGCTTCAACTTTTAGTTTTGATACCCAAAGCGCAATTACGAAATTATAAAAAAATTTTAATTTCATGAAAATCAAGTTATTGGGTAATTTTCTTATTGCATCCATTTGGACACTTTCCATTTTTGCTTTGTATTTTTCTCTTACGCGAGAAGTCTCTATTCCATACAACAGCGTGCTTTTCACCATTGTTTCATATATATTAAATTTTACATTCTTTTTTATCAATCACCTTTTTTGCTTTTACTATTATTTTTTCCGGTTCTCTAAAGTCTGTTCCTGTCTTATCAAATGTGACACTGAAGTATACATACTCATTGCATGGAAATATTGTTTGTCCATTGTCTAGTCCGAACTCACTTGATTCGTTTCCAATACATAAGTACTGTGTCTTGTCCACGTTCACTGTTAACCCACACTTTTGGTATTCCTCCATTAACTTTCTCATCATATTCTCCAGGTCTTCTTTATCATTAACTACAATTGCTTGGTCGTCAGCAAACTGTAGTGTGTATATGGTAAATCGGTCGTTAAGTTGTATTCACATGCCGGGTACTTTACGTTTCCAGTTTTGTAGAGCTACTGCGATATATATTTTAAAAAGAGTTGGAGAGATACAATATCCCTGTCTTAAGCCTTTCGCGACCAGGAATTCTTTTGAAAGTCGATTTCCAATTTTAATTTTTAGATTTCAACCCTTTATAATAGTTCTTTTATCGCTTTTATATATGTATGATGGATATTAGTTTGTTTTAACACTGTCCATAATTTTTCTGCAGGAACGGTATCATATTCTTTTTGTAGGTCTACAAAGGTAACATGAGTCTCTATATTTCTGGCGCTCCTTTTCTCAATTACTTGTTTAGGACAAAAAACATTATCACTACAAAATTTGCCTGCACGAAAATACTTTGCTCTTCTTCTTCTTGGTCATGAAAATCATTCTTTATTAGGGCCCTAAAAGTCCTACCGTACAATCTACTTAGAGTACTGGTTTTCTTTTTTATGTATTGAGGATATGAATGCTATTTTCTAATCATCAGTTACTGGATGTCCGTTTATGCATTGATTGATAATATATGTGAGATTTTCTAGTAGTTTCTCTGATGCATATTTGAGCATTTCAGAGTATATTCCCCCAGGTTTACTAGCTTTTCCGGATTTAAGTTTTTTATTATATTCTTTATCATTTCTTTTTCGATAATTACTTCCTCTCCATGTACTTCTGTCTCCCCGGAGAGGCCGACAGATGTTCGGGTCTTGTTTCCTGCAGCAGTATCTTGTAGTGTTCAGTCAATTGTTCTGGTTTGATGATCTAAATGTTTAATTTTCTGTTGTTGGATTTTTTACCGTAGAAATGAATTTCCATCTTTCAGAGCTCTGCCTACCTCCTATGTGTGTATCCTGTTCGAACATTTAATTTTTTCCCGTGCGTATCAAATTTCTTAGCTGCCTTCTGATTGCATTGCATTTAAAAGCTTGTTATTTCTCGTTTTTTAAACTATAATTTATTTAACTGGGAACTTTATAAAAGTATTTTTGTTTTTTTTTTGTAGTTGCTGCCGACTTAGAAGAGCAGGCGTTATGGATGATCGCCTGCGCCAACGACAGCATGAGTGTCGGTATTCCAGCAGCAACAATTCCACCTCACCTGCCCGTTGTCAATATCACTAGCCGCAATTTCACCGTTCCCTTGGGACTTGGAGAGTAAGTATAATCCTCGAACTGCTTTATGAATGCCCAAAGATTACACAACTCCTAGATATGCAATTAAGAAAGAAGGAAAACGAGCATCGATAGATTACACAGAAATAAATAGAACTGTAAGAAAAATGATAAAAGAAAATAAAACAAAGAGTCAAGAAATAAAAGTTGAGGGAATTATAGAAAATAACAGAAATATGAAATGTCGATATGAGTTGTGAGGGAGAAAAGTACTGATTTTCTTATAAATTAAAAAAAAAAACTAAAACATTTTCGGGAAATAAGAATAAACACGCCATTTTGAAGAATCAAGTATGATTCTGTCCGCCATCTTAAACTTTAAGTTCGCGATAAATTTTGATCATGATCTTTAAAAAATAATCAATCCTCACCAGGATATTTTTTATTTCATCAAAATCGGTAGTAGTAATGAATTTATAAGGAAATAAATGCAGACATGATTGGCAAGGCAATCGTATAATATGCAAAATGGTTGAAACAAAAATATTTTTTTTAGAACCACTGAACCGATTTTGCTGATTCATGCCCTGTTGTGCGTGGCAAGAACGCAGCTTTTTCACTGATTTAAAAAAGTAATCAAAACATGTTGGAAACACAAGAATAAACTAGCATACTTGAACGGTATATTTTAATTTAGTCCGCCACCTTGGATTTTGAGACGGCAGATAAAAAAATATATCATAACAAAAACATTTCATGTAAAAAAAAGCCAAGTTCCGTAAAAAGAATTGAGATAAAACTAAAGCCAAGTTCTCCAATACAAATTTCAAAATGAAAAGTTCTTACTAGTTTGGAAATATTTTTTTAAACTTTGCTATTACAGCCAAACTTCTTTATGTTCAATTTAGCACTGTGCCTAAGAGTCATTTACAGCCGTAATAGCCAAGTTTAGAAAAATATTTCCAAACTAGTAAGAACCTTTCATTTTGAAATTTGTATTGGAGAACTTGGCTTTAGATTTATCTCAATTCTTTTTACGGAATGCCATTTTCGCGTACTTGGCTTTTTTTACATGAAATGTTTTGTTATGATTTCACTTCTTTTTGCCTTACTTAAATTTTTGAGGTTTTTTAATTTTTTTCATGGTTTTATCGTTGTTCCTATCAGCCTTCCAAAGCTTAGCTCTCTAGCGTTTCTGAGAGTGCATAATGTTACTTTTACATAACTTTACATGTATAGGGGAGGGAAATAAATTAAAATTGTCGTGTTTTTAAATTTTGTCCTATAGTTTTCTCATAGTTCCTGTCAGTCTTCTAATGCTCTGCTCTCTAGCGTTTCTGGAACTGGGTAATGTTACTTTTAAATAACTTTACATTTATAGGGAAGGAAAGTAAATGAAAATATTGGACTTTTTAAATTTTTTCCCATGGTTTTATCATACTTTCTATCAGCATTCCAATGCTCAGCTCTCTAGCGTTTCTAGAAGTCGGCAATGTTAGTTTTATATAAATTTACATTTATAGGAGAGGGAAGTAAATTAAAATGTTGTTGTTTTTAAATTTTTTCATATAGTTTTATCATATTGTCTTTCAGCCTTAAAAATTTCAGATCTCTAGCGTTTCTGGTAGTGGGCAGTGTTACTTTTACATAACTTTACATTTATAGGGGAGGGAAGTAAATTAGAATTTTGGGGTGTTTTAATTTTTTCCTATAGTTTTATCATAGTTCCTATCAGTCTGCCAAAGCTCAACTATCTAGCATTTCTGAAAGTGGACAATGCTACTTTTACATAACTTAAGGTGTATAGGGGAGGGAAGAAAATTAAAATTTTGGGGTTTTTCGATTTTTTTTCAGGGGTTTGGTCATAATTTCTATCAGTCTGTATTTGTAGCATGTCTGGAAGTACAGTAGAATATTGATGATCTATACATGAGTGAGTGAGTGAGTTGCAATTTCGACGTTTTATGAAATTTCGTAACTACTTTACTACTTTATGGAGTTTCATGAAACTTGAAGGGGTTGTTAACTTCATGAAGATCTACGACTGTGCAAAGTTTGAGATTCGTAGCTCATTCCGAAGTAGAGTTTTATGTAGGTCAAATATCGGCTGAAATGTTTCAAGAAAAGATGGTTACGACGCGCGAACTTGGCGAGGCACTGCCGTGCCCTCAGATTTCGTCAAAACTATGATTAATTCTCTATCGAGTGCAGTTTGCCCAATTAAAATCGATTATATAGTACAAAACTTATAATGAAATAAAAATTGTCCGGTTCTATTTGGCCCACCCGGTATTTGGTCTGGAAAAAAGAATTGAAGCAGCGCCCTATGTCATTGGGCGAGCCACCACTGAAAACCTAAGTAATTCTGTCATATAAATATACATGATTTTTGTTTTTATTTTAGCTTGCACGTATCACTCAGCGACGCCTCATTGGGCGGCCTTCCCATCTATACCAAACCCGAAGTTAGCGGTAAAAGCAACGGAACACACGTCTTCTACAACTACTCCATCAGTTGGCCTGATTTTATTCTTAAGGGCAACTTCGACTGGGACATTACCACGAGCATCTTCGGAAAGTTAGCTGGACAACATGCCGAATTCAAGTAAGCCACCATACAGGTACAATAGGGATCATAGACTGCTTGAGTAGTAGATACGTTCCAGACCAAAATGTGGTGGTAATTCCGAGAAATAAAGCCTTTGTCTTTTGTGTGCAGGTGCGGGTGGGTCATTGTCTCTTTGATAATAGCCGAATTGCGTGGGTACTCTTTTAGAGCATAGGCCAATAGTCGGAGTGCTTTTTTGACTTTGATATTACAATGTACAGTTACGTGAGCCTTTGTCTTTTGTGTGCAGGTGCGACTGGGTCTTTGTCTTTTTGCCACTAGTCGAATAGTGTTGCTCGTCTTTTTCGACCTTGATATGATATCGCATAGTTGCGAAGGCCATTGTCTTTTGTGTGCTGGTGTGAGCGGGTCTTTGTGTTTTGTATGCGGAGGCGAAGAGCGTGGGTGGTCTTTTTGACTTTGATATGAAATTATAAAGTTATGTGGGTCTTTGTCTTTTGTATGCAGGTGCAAATAGACTGAAAGGTATTATTTCTCGGAATTACCATCACATTTTGGCCTGGAACGTATATATATCTACTACTTGCCTGCTATGCTTAATGTGTGTAAGAGAGAAGTAAGAGAGAGGTAAGAGAGGGAATAGTTATTTACCTAACAAGCCGTAAGTGTGGAAAATGCTTTCCGCACGTCTTAGGTACAACATTTTTCCTACGAGCGTGCGAAAAGTGTAAAAAATTACAACTTTTTCTCGATTTTTTTAGTTAAACTTATCATGTTAATAATGTTACGTGGATTTGCAGAAGGCATATGATAGTATACCACTAAATCTACTTTGGAAAGCGTTGGAAAACACAAACATAAGCGTACAACTAATTAAGGCCATCAAAGAGTTATACCGCAATAGTAAGGCAAAAGTTAAAATAAAAGCAAAACTAACCAAAGGCTTTCAAGTAAATAAAGGTCTTAAACAAGGTTGCTGTTTCTCGCCTACGCTCTTCAAGATATACTTGGAACAAGTCCTTAAAGTATGGAAGAGAAAATGCCAAAACATGGGAATTCCGTTGGACGAAACCACCTTGTATACTTTATGTTTCGCCGATGATCAGATAGTAGTGGCACAGGATTATGACGCCCTGGAATATATGACACGAAAACTAATAGAAGAGTACAATAAGTGGGGACTAGAGGTTAATCTCAATAAGACAGAGTATATGTGTATCGGTGGAATGAAACAGGATCTAATCTTAAATACCGGGCAGCGAATTCAGTCCTGTGATGAGTATAAATACTTAGGTCTAAAAATTACAGCTGACGGAACACTAGACAAAGCTATAAAAGATCGAAACGTACAAGGAAGAAAAGCAAAAACTTTATTAAATGGAATAATTTGGGATCAAAGTATATCAAAACATAACAAAAAGCTTATATATAACACCATTGTAAAAAGTATTATTACATAGGGCTCAGAAGTATGGACAATCAAGGATAGAACAGAAAAAATGCTTTCCGCTACGGAGATGGACTATTGGAGAAGAGCAGCAGGGAAATCAAAAAGAGAAAGAGTTACAAATCAAAGAATAAGAGAAATTATGACAGTGGGTGAACGTACTTTAGTGGATGATATAAGAACAAAACAACTGGTGTGGTACGGACATGTACAAAGAATGAATGATGAAAGACTACCTAAACAAATACTACAATGGAAACCAACTGGCCGAAGAAAACGAGGACGGCCAAGGAGAAGAGAAGATGATGAATTATGGGCAAACAGAAACGAGTGGAGATTGGGTATCGGAAGACGTAGAACGTTGTGAAGCCGATAAATATATATATATGTTAAAAATTGAAAAAAAGAACTATACATATATTTTATTTAGAACGAAACTTCAATAAACAAAAAATATTACTACCTATTTATTTATTTATTTATGGTAATTATTTATCACAGTGACATTGAAACTACCACTGCTCATGTTACTCAACGTCATCGTCGACTTCAAATCTTCCTGATTCACCATTGAGTTTGAAACACGGATTGGTTGATGACTTGGAACGGTAGTAGCGCTGGTACTGGCAAGTTGATTTTCTTGTTGTTGAATGGTAGTACTAGTAGCGCTGGAACTGGCAAGACTTTCTTATTCGATATATTGCTGTCGATGTTCTCTTGATGTCGACGGTTGTGGAATTTTTCCTGCCAATTCTCTCTGATTTTGGATGGAATCTTCTATGTAGCTTTCCGCTACCGTGGAACTTTTCCAACCTCCCCGTGACGTTTCAGCTTCGTCAAACTGGTGCTTGCGTTAGCCAATATTGTTGCCGATGATCGACGGAAGCTATGCCCAGTGTAGCGTTCAGGATTTTTCAAACCAAGAAAGCCGGCAATGTTGGAAGGCATTTTGCTGAAGGTGCTGATGCCTACGCATTGAGTGCTACATTTTCCGTTCTTATAGTTTAAAATTTTTCTGTCGTGAGCTATAGATAAAGGCTGTAGTTCTTTGTATTTTTTATAAAAATGTAGATAATTCGTTTGCTCGTTCAAAGCAACAAACTTTCTGGGTACATACGTTTTCGCCATCGGAATGTTGGTTATCAACATGTCTTCTCTTTCTGCTATATCACTGATATATAAATAAGTCAATTCTTCACGGCGACATGCCTCTGCGACGCCAAAAATTGCAGCTACTTTCATCATCAAATATACATTATCAGGCGCTTCAGACAACAAATTTTCAATTTCGTGTTTTTCAAAAATTTTTGATCTTTACGGAGCTGATCCAACTTTTTTTGATTTTCGGAAAGCAACAATCTTTTTAAATTGACGAATATTAACATCTTTCAGCAATTTTACGTTGTTTTAACATTGAAAACTTTGACCACAGTGTGGATGATGCGCAGGTTTTCGACAGCTCCAAAAAGTATGCGAGAAATACTTCTTCTTTTACCATGTTTAGAACGTGTTTGCGAGAGCACCATTTCTCAAAATAATTAAATTCTTTTTTGTACCTCTTCCTGGATTTATGCAGTACAAGCTCTGAGCTGTATCGGCTACGATTAGAATTTCTTCTGAAAGCTCTTCCATTTTGCAGCTGCTGTTCTTTTGAAAAACTTTGAAGAACGGCGTAGTTTATACTTTGTTGTCATAGCAACAGTCTATCACAATGAGACCAGCAAGTTAACTGTCTTTAAAAAGTCAAAACCTGAAAATATCTTTTCTCTGTCAATGACATTTTTTGACTTTTAATGTCACTAAAACGAAAAATAAATCTTTAAACACGGAATGACAGCAAATTCACTAAACGACGTTTTTGTTTTGCAGGAAACAATGATATAGTCTTTGCAATAAGGCTAGTCCTTTTGTTTAATCACCCCGTAATTCTGGTAACAAAACACACGTGTATTCTTAATTCAGTTTTAAACCACAGGTTCCTAAGGTAACTGATAATGTATACCACGAAACTAATTATCAGCTACCTTAATCTTAATATAATCGGTTACCACCCTTTATAATAAGGGTGGTGGATCGGTGTTTAAACTGCCATTGTTTTGAAATTTCTGACTTTGAAAGATTAAATTCTGATTTGGAATAGTTTTTTGAGAAAAGGTTCTGTCCCAAAATGATTTTATGTAGTGAAAAATTTATGAACAATTGGGGTGCCCTTCCGCCAAAGTTTCTACATTGGAAGATTTTCAGTACGACTGACCGTAGAGCTACAAACCATGAACAAACGATAAATTAATGATTATTAAATTTTTTCAAAAATGTGATTCTTTACAATATATTTCGAGCTGGAGTTAAGCTAAGCTTTGCAATTTGTTTTGGTAAAAATTCATTCAAATAAGATTAGGCCCTATTTATATTATAGTTTTTGTAAACAGAAGTTTTTAATATTATTACCTAAGGATAAAGCCTTAATAAAAGTTAAATTAATATTATTTGTAGTTTCCACAAATAAACTCTTGACTTATATTAATGTAGTACATACTCATTTTTCAGTATATAAGCATTTATATTTTTTGTTTAGGGTAAATTAAAACAGTATTTTATTATAATTTTTAATAAATAAACATTTTTTATGGTCGACACATAGATCTTTTAAAAAGTATAATAAAGTTCTCAACTGATTTAAGTGGAAATGCTTTGGGAATTTCAACAAAAACAGTATTGTACAGACTCTTTCTGAGTGAATTAAAAAATATATTTCAGACACAATATTTAAACTAAAAATAGCTATATTGAGGCTATTACTATTTACTTAGTTTAAAATGTTGCAGTAGAACAGTAGAACAGCTCGTAGGATTAAAAAACAACCAAAAAACTGAAAATCTAAAATCTAACTAAAAAACAAACTATGCAAAAATAATTTATTCTCATCGTCCAAAAAACTTCATCTCATAAACTGCCATCGTCAGTTATGACGAGAGGAGCGACATTAATAGCTGTTTCATTTTCTCAGTCTTCCAAAATTAGTTTTTCGCAATGCATCATGTAATTTTAACAATGCTTTTATCTTTTTAAATAATAGTTTAACAAACTTTTTTAATTAGTTTTCTAAAGAAGTTGTTTTGAATGGCATCACAAAGTCTTCAAACTTTTTGTCATTACCTATACTGTGTTTCTTAAAATTTTCCTCTGTAGTTATTACGGATGGGACTAAAGATCGAAAAAAGCGTGGAATTTTCGTATGAACATTTTATCTTTGTCGCAATTTTTTTTACTATTTTGACTACTTGCCAAAAATTTTTTGTTTTGAAAGTTGACTTTTATTGTCAATTTAAACTTTGATAGACAGACAGGCTTGCAACTGCCAACTGCAATCTGGGGCCAACAACGATTTTCCATGCTATTTTCTGTCTTCTTTATAGAAGAAAAATAAAAAAGGATAGCAAAGGGACTTGGGTATTGCAAGGACTATACGAGAAAATACCACTTTATTAACCTTTATAAAACTTTTTTAACAAAGTCTGTTTTTAATGATCAATGAATGTTACTTGGATTCTAACCCACGAATAGTAAAAACATATTTAGTGTTTTATTGAGTTCCTTTTTTATTTTAGCGTTCACTGGGTTGACGTTTGGTGGAGGGGTGTTTGGAACATGAAACTTCCTCAACCTTCACCGTCTGGAAAAGGATGGACCATGCCAGAGGTGTTCGGTTTCTCTATAATCTCCTCTGTTGAAGACACTAAGGTAAGTAATATTTTTACTAGTAATACCACTAGAGGTTAAATTATTTCCGGAAATTTTTTCGAGCTAATGAATATTTTGAAAAATATCCCGAGTCGAAGGCGAGGGATAATTTTCTGAAAATATTCATTAGCGAGAAAAAATTTACGGATTTAATTTAACCTCGCGTGGTATTCGATAAGAAAATTCCACACCAAATTGAATAAATTTAAAATTTATTTTTTGACTCGCTGACAAGTTTTTCTTCGACAAGACACCAGTAAAAGATAGACAGTTTTGATTGACTTAATTATTTAGTTAATATGGCAACTAATGTTCTGTCTTTCTACCTACCTAAATTAAAAGCTTTATTATTTTTATGACTACAGTAAGAATAGTTTTTTTTTCCGTTCATATACATACTTACTTTCATGAACAATTTTAGATTCTTCGCAGTTTCAGCACCAATTAGATTAATTTCTACTTTTGTAGTTTCATGAAAATACAAGTTCAGAAAGTAAAATATTTTACTATGTTATTTTATATCAATTCAATGGGTAACTATAAGTGGTAGAAAATTATAATTTTATCAATTTTTACATTGGTACATAGATAAATTTAGTGTGCATTGCAGTTTGGGCAGCAATGGCTTCTCAGCCTTTTAGATGTTAGTTTCTACTTATTGTAGTAAGACAGAAATATCATATAACAAGAAAGAATATCATAATCTTAAAATATTTAGTACAAGTGGTAGAAAATAAAAAATGTATTAGTTTTTCATATAGGTGCAGCGTGTCCCATTTTCGATGGGATTAAATGGGAAACTCGGTTATTATTAAAGATATCGATTTTCTGATTGCACCTTACCGTGCTCTTTTTTGGAGCCCTTAAAAATGGTGTAATCAGATTTTTGCTATACCCCGTGGTTTCGCTAATACAGGAAGTTTTTGAAAAAATTGCATTTTAACTAATTCCTTGTATCTCGCTTATTTTGCAAGATATTTTTAATTTGTAAAAACCTTTCTATGGCAACTTTTTTAGAGCAAAATAATGACGTTGTCAATTTTTAAAAATATTGTTTAGTTTTTGAGATATGGTATTTATCATAAAAAAACTAAATACGGACCTGGATTTTTTTTATTACTACTTTAATTAGTTTCATGCTATTATTACCTTAAAATGATAAAACTTTAATATTTTTTTGATTTAAGGTTAAAAAAAGCTATTTAATATTTGAAAAAAAAATTATAGTCCGAACCTGGAAATTTCCAACGTATTTATAAATTAAAAATTGCAAGACACACTAGTTGAACGATTTTTAGTTTATCTGTTTTGAAATGATAATTAAAATATTTATAAATAAAGTAAAAAACGTTACAAAATTAATATCATACTAATTATTTGATAACCGAACAGCAGGTCGTGAAATTTACAAAACAAAAGCGTGGAATTAACATTGTCATTTTACTTGTCATTTTTGTGAATGGCTTACAATTATTTTAAACTGGCTAGAAATCGACCATATCCAGATTTTGAAAAATGTGATATGTTTGACTGCTTCATTCAAGCAAGAAAATCCCAATATTTAAATGGCAGAAATATTTTTATGCAAAATGCGTTAAGAAAAACTACTCAAAAATGCTAACAATGTCTTACACATAATGGTAATCAGAATAATTAGTTATTTTTTATAACTGTTTTTTTTTCTATTTTTCGTAGACTTTGTTTCAAATAAATCTGTAAAGCATCAAAACAGTTAAACTAAAACTTGTTTAACTAGCAATTTTTAGTTGATATTTATGTTGGAAATATCCAGGTTCGGACTAATTTTTTTTAAAATATTAAATATTTTTTTTTACCTTAAAACAAAAAATTTTTAAATTTTTATTATTTTATGATAATACTAGCATGAAACTAATCAAAATAGTAATAAAAAAAATCCAGGTCCGTATTTAATTTTTTTATGATAAATACCATATCTCAAAAACTAAACAATATTTTAAAAAACTGACAACGTCATTATTTTCTTCTAAAAAAGTTGCCATAAAAATGTTTTTACAGAATAAAAGTATCACGCAAAATAAGCGAGATACAAGGGATTATTAAAAATACAATTTTTTCAAAAACTCCCTGTATTAGCGAAACTACGGGGTATAGCAAAAATCTGATTACGCCATTTTTAAGGGCTCAAAAAAAGAGCACGGTAAGGTGCAATCAGAAAATCAATATCTTTAATAATAACCGAGTTTCCCATTTAATCCCATCGAAAATGGGACACGCTGTACATCAACACGTTTAGTTCGCTCGCAGTTTTGTCACCAATGGATTGTTAGCATACATGTTGTTAAATTCTACTTATTGTAGTAACACAAAATACATTTGTACGATATAATATATTATATCATCCATTTTATAGTTACTTATGGCTCTACATGTAGTAGAAAATTATAATAAGTTTATGTCACAGTTTCGCCATCAATTTTAGCCATATAAATTGTTGTTTCTACTTGTTGTAGTTGCACGGAAGGAACATTTTAAGACTCAACAAAGTACATTATTCAATTTTGCATAAGTTTTCGGTTACTACAAATGGTAAAAAATTGCTTTTTTGCGTTTTTATCAATTTCTTATACGTGCTTTATTAATATATTATTCATTACCATGCAGCGCAAAAATGGTGAGTAAAATCGTGTCCAATACCTACTACATAGATATTTAATTCATTCCATTCAAAGTCCAGCTTTTTCGTCTTTAACAAGAAAGGAGGTAGAAAGTAGGTGTTCGAAGAATACAGAAAAAATCTTAAACATGTGATTGAAATGTATAAAAATTGAATCAAGGCCAACACAAAAATAGAGGCCACGACCCTGAAAAAATCAGCTGTTCCCCCGGGGCTGAATTTTATATTGGGTCTTATGGGAGGTCAGACGTTTTTTTATGATATTTTCAAAATGGCACTACAGATTTCCGCAAAATTTCACTGAAATATTCTCAGACACCATCCCGATATTCCACCAAAGGTTTGTACGGAAGCAACATGATTAAAAGGTTAAAATCTTCAAGATTTAGCATTTCTTATTTTTAATTCAAATTACCCGCCATACCACATGCCAACTGTTATATTTGACATGCATTTGACTTTGTCATATGTGATTGTCACATTCGCTTCTCCTTTAAACTTAATTTTTGTGTGAGCTAATGAAGCGGCTATGAAAAATTAGGGCTTACTATACATTTAAAAAGAATTGTTCTGCCAGAATAAAGTAAAAACAATCTCAAAAACGGCTTTATTTAAAAAAAAATCAAATATCCATGAACCGTCATTCCAACTTCAATATTTTAAAGACAATCAGCTGTGTCGTAACGTGACCATCAAAAAAAAATCAGCCTCGGATGTGACGTCAACAAAGTGGAGGATCGTGGCCCATCCATCTTGATAGCCCTGCATTATCTTGTCATTAAGACGTCAAAAATTTTTCGATTTAATTCGCTGTTGGTTACCCACGAGGAAAAAATTTCCACTAAAATTCATGCGTTGCTATGGTGATATGTCAAAAAAACACATTTTGATAGGTTAAAAAATGCTGGTGTGGAATTTTGAGTCAAGTGAAACTCTATGGTCTTTATCCACTAATTTTTATTTTAATCTACAGGGTGTCCCAGAACTAATAGTACATAGTTAAACTGTAGATTGCCTGAGATAAAATATTACGATTTAGCGATACTTACCTTAGACCAAAAGTTCGTATTAACCGAGATACAGGGTGTTAAACTTTATTTTTTCAATTCGATTTTATTTAATAACTTTTTTACTAATTGATATTTTTGCAAGAAATAACCAGCGTGTAAGTTTTTTTAAAATTGGCAAGACGATTCCGTTGAAAATTTTAATGTACAATGTATAGGGTGTTCCTTGGACCACTACCATTGCATAAAAATCAGTGTATTTTTCTTGTGCCTCGGTGTATACCAGTTTTTATGTAAAATAATGGTTTTACCATCATTTTTATGTAAAAAAGTTATACTGCTTTAAAGTCGTTCAGAGCAACGGTTTTTAAGATTTTTGCATTTAAAGTTTTTATTGCATGTGAGTGATATGCCTAATTTATGTATGATACTTTCTTCAATTCTTTCTACTAATTAATATTTTTGCACAAACTAACCAGCCTGTGAGTTGTTTTAAAATTGGCAAGACGATTCCGTTGAAAAATTTGATGTACAATATACAGGGTGTTCTTTGGACCACTGCCATTGCATAAAAATCAGTGTATTTTTCTTGTGCTTCGGTGTATACCAGTTTTTATGTAAAATAATGGTTTTCCCATCCTTTTTATGCAAAAAAGTTTTACTGTTTTAAAGTCGCTCAGAGCAATGGTTTTTGAGATTTTTGTATTTAAAGTTTTTATTGCATGTGAGTGATAATAATATTTTAATTTTTTTTAACAAAATTAAATTGTCCATGCCCAAAAACCACTAAACCCAATTTTTGGTGCAAAATTATTAATAAGTAGAAAGAATTGAAGAAAGTATCATACATAAATTAGGCATCACTCATCGGAATCGTCTTGCCAATTTTAAAACAACTCACAGGCTGGTTAGTTTTTGTAAAAATATTAATTAGTAAAAAAGTGGATTTTTTTAAACATCTCGGTGTGCTTGAATAATATGTGTTGCATTGTAATTGATTTGGGTACTTCAACATTGTTTTCCAGTTCACGAAGGGAGATGCGAGGATCGTTAACGACATATTGTAAAACCAGAGCATCAATATTTTCATCAGGTTGTCGATTGCGATTTTGTTTTTTAAAGGAACAATATTCAATTAAATTATTTCCAAGTATTCTGAAGATTGACAAAGCTGGTTGTCGTCTTTCTGGATATCTCTGAAAGTACATATCTCATAAAAAAATAGTTGCATTAATAAAGTAAACGTACTTACCATTTTTAAAAACACTAATACGAAGAAGTTTTTGTTCCTCATTAAAAACATCGCCCTACAGAGTTGCAATAACGGACAATTGTTTTAACACACTTTTGATAATTCAAGAACCATTTTGTATATTTTTTAACTTAATATTTCTTAAGAAAACATCCAATCTTAAGATGCTATAAAAAAATTATTGATTATAGCTAATATGTATGAAGTAGGTAAGAATTTAATCAAAAATCTTTTACGCATAAAATAAAAACTTATAATTTAAATATCTTAAAAACCTAAACGTTATAACTTTTTCACTTAAAAAAAATTAAAAAAATTAATGTTTTTATAGAATCTTGTATACACCGAATAACAAAAAAGTTAGACCTATTTTAATGTAACGGTACCGAGCCAGAGAACACCCTGTATAATATTTTTATTTTTTTTTACCAAAATTAAATTGTCCATGCACAAAAATCACCAAACCCAATTTCTTGTGCAAAATTATTAATTAGTAAAAAGAATTGAAGAAAGTATCATACATAAATTAGGCAGATAACTCACATGCAATAAAAACTTTAAATGCAAAATACTCAAAAACCGTTGCTCTGAGCGACTTTAAAACAGTATAACTTGTTTACATGAAAAGGATGGGAAAATCATTATTTTACATAAAAACTGGTATACACTGAGGCACAAAAAAAATATACTGATTTTGATGCAATGGTAGTGGTCCAAGGAACACCCTGTACACTTTACATCAAATTTTTCAACGGAATTTTGACCCAAGGAATCTACAGTTTAACCATGTACCATTAGTTCTGGGACACCCTGTATAATATCAATCACATGCCGTATAAAATTATTCCATAAGTTGGAGTCCATAGACTTTATACCCTCTTCCAATAATTCCCGTAAACGCTTGATCGTAAATTCGCCGGTTGTGTTTCTACTTCTTATGAAATTTTAAAAAAATGTCCATGCCAGTTCAATTGGATTCAGCTCACACATATATGGCGGTATTCTTAGGGTCACGTGTCCATGTGATTCAATTAATTTATCTATTTTGTATTTTTTTCATTCACAAATCACTCATTCGAATAGATATATACAAACATAATAAAAGGCTTGAAGGAAGCAAGCAACCAATCTGAAAGCGAGGCTCATTCAAATTCAATAAGTACGTAATCGCAAACAATACAAAATGCAATAAAAATGCCGTCTTCGCTTGACTTACCGGGTGCACACGACTAAATACTTTAAAGTAAAAATTTTCCCTATATAAAAGATTTGTAAAATTAGTGCATTGCATTTTCCATCGCTTTTTTTTGTCTCTCTTCCCCATCAGATTACCACTGCCAAGCAGTAGTTGCTTTTATTTGGGATTTCCTGTATAGGGCTTTTAATCTATAATATACCATTTCTTTTCCAGACTGAACTCACAGGTTTGGGACTGATCAACGGCATTGTCAAAGGTACCCTCGACTTCGGAGCAAATTACCTTTTTAACAACTTCCCCGTCGCCATTACCGAAATGTTCAGGACTGTCCGCTTCAACGGTTTCTGGCTCAACCAAACCAAACCTGAACATCTCGAGGCCATGTTAGACCACTGTGGGTTGAACTTAACTTTTGTAAAATAAATTGTTAGATTAATTTTTATTTGAGTTTTATATGTAAATAAATTATTGAAATAATTGGTACTTGAAAAGTAATATTAAAAGTTTCTTGAATATTAAAAAATCTAATTTATCTTCCCCCATGCCATCTTAAGCCGGGTCCTCATTACCAAGCCACGAGCTTCAAGCGTCAAACAACAAACGGATATTCGGTAGTGAGGACGTGAAAAGGCGCAGCCCACGAGAAAGACTGGCCCGGGCGCGGAAATATCACGTGACCGTAGGAGGCTCACAAAAAAACGCCTCACGGCCCGCTGTCATTACAAAACATGTGTGTTTTCAGTTTTGGTATGTTTGTTTACTTCGATTTTTTTTTTAATTCGGGCACGAATTTTATGTGAATTTTATCTAAGTTATTAAAATAACGCAGCCCACGAAAAAGACTGTAGTGGGCTGCGTTAAAATAAATAATGGCTAATGAGTAAATTATAAAGAAATTACCTATAAGAGCCGCGCACGTGTAATTAGTGTTGTTCCTTGTCGGTCCAACTATAAAACTGAAACCTAATATGTTGCAAACGGGAAAGAAGTGGTAAAAGATAAGATCTTGGATAAGATTGATCAAGTAATAGACATCCCTAGTGACATTTTCGATAGTGAGAGTGAAAAATGTGTTCAGTTTTCATTTCTTATTGAACAATTAGGTCTCTTGAAAAGGTAACCTGAGAATCGAAGATATTGTGGATACACTTTAATGTTGGCTTCATCTTTGTTTATCCAGTCATCCAGTGAATACACGTCAATTTACAATTCTAAGGTAATATGTTTTCCGCACCCTCGCAATATTAAAAAACTGATTTGTAAAATATTGTTAACAGATAGTAATCTCTCTGGTAGTGTGAAATATTTAAAAAGTAAGATACAGCTTTTAAAAGAACATGAGTTGGTAGTTAACTTACGCTTTATTGAAATAGATATTAAACTTTGTGCTGGGTAATTTTTCAAAAAAATATTGACGACCACTACATTCAGTTCATTGAATGTGAAAAACTATCTCACTTATTCACAAAATCATTTGTTTCTTTTTAATAAATTATTGTGAAATGTTTTATATTGAAATTTTTTCTTCAGATAACTCTAGCCAGTGTTTTTGTGGAGAAGAATTATTGTCAAAGCTTGAAAAAAATTAGTTTAAGGGCATGTAAAGTTTTTTAAAATAATTTTATTAAAAAGCACAATGATTTAGTGGCTGCTAATGAATCTTTGAATAAGAACTCAGAGAAGGATGATGACACTCAAAGAAAAATTAAAAAACTAAAAACTTAGGTTTGATATGTCGAACACGATGCTCTAAATTTTATTCCAAAAAAATATTCCTTTTAATATTATTGGTGCATGCATCAAGCTTTCTCCTTAATAGTACGAAAAACCAAAAACGAAAGTGCACTTGTTCCAAAATTAAAAAAAAAGCTAAATCTTGATAAAACTTGTTACTATGAACCCCTATTTAGTTATTTTATAAAACTAAACAATAGTTTGATAAAAATCATCTTGAAATTAAATCTATAAAAAGAGGGTTTGGAAAAAAACCTGGTAGTTTTCGTCGATCGCATCAATCAAAATGAAGTTTCTAGTTCCAATCGCACTTCTGGCTCTGAGCAGCTCATTTGGTAAGTCCTCAGTTCTACTAAACCATCACGCTTTGGTGGTTTTCTTTGCATTTTAGAAGTACTAATCATTTTTGTTTGAAACTTTCCAATGTGCATTTTTGTCTTTATAATAGGTTTGAACATTATTAATCACATGTTGAAAACAACCTAAAGTTTTATTATTTGGTGTTGGCGATAACTCCATCGACTCACTAAATGTGCTAAACAAAGTTAACTAATTAAAATCTGGGGGCACGGCAGTTCGAGTTCGAGTTCGCGCGGAAACTGCTGTACCATCTTTTCTTGAAACATTTCAGCCCATATTTGATCTATATTAAACTCTACTTCGAGATGAGCTACGAAACTCAAACTTTGTACTGTCAAAGAGCTTTATAGAGTTAACGATCCCTCCAAGTTTCATTGAGTTCCATAAAGTAGTAAAGCAGTTACGAAATTTCAGAAAACGTCGAAATTGCCAATTACTCACTGAATCAGGTTATTGAGTAATTTTGTACCAACTACGACTATCTAGTTGTACAGCGTGTCCCATTTTCGATGGGATTAAATGGGAAACTCGGTTATTACTAAAGATATTGCTTTTCTGATTGCACCTTGCCGTGCTCCTTTTTCGAGCCTTTAAAAATGGTGCAATTAGATTTTTGCTATACCCCGTAGTTTCGCTAATAAAGGGAGTTTTTTAAAAAAATGCATTTTTAATAATCCCTTGTGTCTTGTTTATTTTGCAAGATATTTTTATTCCGTAAAAACCTTTTCATCGCAACTTTTTTAGAAGAAAATAATGATGTTGTAAATGTTTTAAAATATTGTTTAGTTTTTGAGATATGGTATTTATCATAAAAAAAATAAATACGGACCTGGATTTTTTTATTATTATTTATATTGGTTTCATGCTGTTATTCACACAAAATATTAAAAAATTAATATTTTTTTGTTTTAAGGTAAAAAATTATATTTAATATTTCAAAAAATAATTTTAGACCGAACCTGGAAATTTTCAACATAAATATAAATTAAAAATTGGTAGTTGAACGATTTTTAGTTTAAATATTTTGAAACTTAGCAAATTAAAATGGTTTTACTTTAATTTAAAGATTTATTTGAAACAAAGTCTATGACAAAAACAAAAAAAAATAATGAATTACAAAAAATAATAACTAATTTTATTTAATGATATAAATGTTTGAACTGATTGCGCTTATGTGTAAGACATTGTTGGTATTTTTCTTAACGCATAAATATTATAGATATTGGGATTTTATTGCTTGAATAAAGCAGTCAAACATATCATATTTTTTAAAATATCGATATGCTCGATTTCTAGCCATTTTAGAATAATTTTGAGTGACTTATTCACTAAAATGACAAGTAAAATGACAATGTCAATTTCACGCTTTTCTTTTTCTATGTTGAAGTAAATTTTATGAGTTGCTTTATTTTATTTATAAATCTTTTAATTAACGTTTTAAAACAGATAAACTAAAAATTGTTCAACTAGTGTGTCTTGCAATTTTTAATTTATATTTACGTTGGAAATTTCCAGGTCTGGGCAAAAAATATTTCAAAATATATTTTTTTTTTAACTTTAAATTAAAAAAATATTAAAGTTTTATCATTTTAAGATAATAATAGCATGAAATCAATCAAAATATTAATAAAAAAAATCCAGGTCCGTATTTAATTGTTCTATGATAAATACCACATCTTAAAAACTAAACAATATTTAAAAAAGTTAACAACGTCATTATTTTACTCTAAAAAAGTTGTCATGTCATGTTTTTACAGAATAAAAATATTTCGCAAAATAAGCGAGATACAAGGAATTATTAAAAATGCAATTTTTTCAAAAACTCCCTGAATTAGCGAAACCACGGGGTATAGCGAAAATCTGATTCCACCATTTTTAAGGGATCAAAAAAAGGTAAGGTGCAATCAGAAAATCGACATCTTTAATAATAACCGAGTTTCCAATTTAATCCCATCGAAAATGGGACACGCTGTACCTAACTAGATTTAGCAGGGTGTATTTTTATTTAAAAAAAAATTATTTCCAACTTTAAGGCTTAATTCTTATTGAGCTTTTTAAAAAGCACTATGCATTTACCATGCATTTAGTGTTACCTGGAAAGTACATGTAGATTTTTTACGGACGTCAGTGTTACCTTCCAATATTTTTTGTCTTTCTTTTGTTTTTTTTGTTTTTTTTTATGTCAAACAGTAAACTATGCACAAAGAGAAGATAGTTGCGTTTCTATTAACATTGAGCGAAGGTGGGGGTAGAGCGAGGGAGGGGGGAACTAGTAAAATGGTGTTGAAAAAAATCTTAAAGCGTGTGCAGAACGAATTTTTGAAATCGCCTTATATTATTTGATAAAATTATGCGAATATGGTTTTTAGGGTGGGGGGGGGAATGACAGGAGTGTGGGAGCAGGGAGGACTACAAAGTAGTTAGAGCAAATTAGAGGACATGTGCAATGGATGAGTCGGCCTTAGACATTTCATATTTATGTTATATTTTTTATAACTCTCTCAACTTTTATTTCTTGGCACTTTTTTTTATCGTTTTTCTTATAGTTTTATATAGTTCTGTGTATTCCATCAATGTCCTTTTTCTTTCTTTCTCCAGCTTTCGTATTTTTTATGACAGTCTTTATCTTTTGATATACAATTTTCTCAATTTTTGTTCTTTTCCTACTATGGTCATAGCTCTTGTCAATGTATCATTTATTTCATCCATATTTTGATTATATATTAAGTTAAGGTTTGGGTTAGCTGTTCCTTCAGCCTTTCTTTGTATGTAGCTTTATTGTGTGTAAGTTTATTTATGTCAAGTTGTTCATTGGTATTATTCATTTTTCGTTCCATTTCACCGATCTTGTGATCATTGTCTGTTGTAAAGCTGTTTAGGTTACATTTTTGTACCTGCGTTTTTTAAACTATAATTTATTGAACTAGGAATTTCATAATAGTATTTTTGTTTTTTTTTGTAGTTGCTGCCGATCTAGAAGAGCAGGCGTTATGGATGATCGCCTGCGCCAACGACAGCATGAGTGTCGGTGTTCCAGCAGCAACCATTCCACCTCACCTGCCCGCTGTCAATATCACTAGTCGCAATTTCACCGTTCCCTTGGGACTTGGAGAGTAAGTATATACCTCGAACGGCTTTTTTAATGCCCAATGATTATTCTTATTTCACTGTCTATTCCTTCTCTCCAGCTTCTCCTTGGCCATCTTCGTTTTCTTCGGCCAGTTGGTTTCCATTGTAGTATTTGTTTAGGTAGTCTTTCATCATTCATTCTTTGTACATGTTCGTACCACACCAGTTATTTTGTTCTTATATAATCCAGTAAAGTAGGTTCCTCTCTGTCATAATTTCTCTTATTCTTTGATTTGTAACTCTTTCTCTTTTTGATTTCCCTGCTGCTCTTTTCCAATAGTCCATCTCCGTAGCGGAAAGCATTTTTTTTGTTCGATCCTTGATTGGCCATACTTCTGAGCCGTATGTAATAATACTTTTTACAATGGTGTTATATATAAGCTTTTTGTTATGTTTTGATATACTTTGGTCCCAAATTATTCCATTTAATAAAGTTATTGCTTTTCTTCCTTGTATGTTTCAATTTTTTATAACTTTGTCTAGTGTTCCGTCAGCTGTAATTTTTAGACCTAAGTATTTATACTCATCACATGACTGAATTCGCTGCCCGGTATTTAAGATTGGATCCTGTTTCATTCCACCGATACACATATACACTGTCTTATTGAGATTAACCTCTAGTCCCCACTTATTGTACTCTTCTATTAGTTTTCGTGTCATATATTCGAGGTCGTCATAATCCTGAGCCACTACTATCTGATCATCGGCGAAACATAAAGTATACAAGGTGGTTTCATCCAACGGAGTTCCCATGTTTTGGCATTTTCTCTTTCATACTTTAAGAACTTGATCCAAGTATATCTTGAAGAGCGTAGGCGAGATACAACAACCTTGTATAAGACCTTTATTTACTTGAAAGCCTTTGGTTAGTTTTGCTTTTATTTTAACTTTAGCCTTACTATTGCGGTATAACTCTTTGATGGCCTTAATTAGTTGTACGCTTATGTTTGTGTTTTCCAACGCTTTCCAAAGTAGATTTAGTGGTATACAATCATATGCCTTAGATTTTTAGATTATTATATTTAGTCTGGAAAAAAGGAGTGAAGCAGCGTCCTACGTCATTGGGCGAACCGCCCGAACCGCCACTGACTTAACCTAAGTAATTCTGTCATATAAATGTTAATGATTTTTGTTTTTATTTTAGTTTGCACGTATCACTCAGCGACGCGTCATGGGCCGGCCTTCCCTTCTATAACAAACCCGAAGTTAGCGGTAAAAGTAACGGAACACACGTTTTCTACAACTACTCCATCAGATGGCCTGATTTTGTTGTTAAGGGCAACTTCGACTGGGCTATTACCACGAAACACTTCGGAAAATTGGCTGGACAACATGCCGAATTCAAGTAAGCCATTTTACGGGTAGAATAGGGAACATAGACTGCTTAGTACTTATTTATTTATTTATTTATTTTCAACAGTATCTACAGCAAAAAGCCTATTACAGATACTTTCTTACATTAAAAAAAAATATTTTATACAATACGTCACTTACACTACACATGATAAATAACAAGCAAATCAAATTACATAATTACTTATTGATTAACTGCTGCGCACTTTTAGACCTATAATTTTTTTAAATTTCTTATAGCTAACATTGTCAATATCAACATCTGAAGCATACTTGTTAAATAACTTGCATAAATTGTTGATAGGAGATTTGTTCGTGGATAAGCTAAATAAAACATATTTTTCGACCTTGAATTGATTCGATTTATGGCAAAAGGAAGTTGTTTAACTATATTAAGACAGTCAACATCCCGTTGATGATTGAGATCTTGTTGTCACAACCTCTGTGAATAAATCCCAAACTTTCTAAAGTGCATGGCTTTTAAAAATTTTGGTTGAACTCCCTCAATCATGTAGTAGTAGTAGTAGTAGTGTGGGGTAGGCTCTAGGCCTGGCGAGTAGGCACATGAAGCGTCCTTTTCGCCAACCCCCGGGCATCCCCCTACTGCGTCCTTCTTTCGCTAAGGAATCTGCCCGTCTTCTGTACAAAGGCCAGAATATCGAGCAATCTCAGATTCAGAAGGTCCTCCGTCTCAAAGGCTTCCTCTTCGAATACCTCTCTTCTTGCCTCCTTGTATGCTTCACATGATGAGAGAAAATGCGCCGAGGTCTCGTCCTCGGCCCAACATCGCTCGCACGTCGCGTCCTCCTTCACTCTCATCTTTGCCAGGTGTCCTTGTAGGACGCAGTGTCCGGTCAGGACTCCCACTATGGCTCCCACCTCTCTTCGTGTTCTACGGAGCAGCCAGTCCCTACGGGATTTGCTGTAGCCTGTCACATACTCCTTCGCCTGTCTGGCGTTTCCTGTGTTGGTCCATTCCCTTTGTATCTCTTTCTGGGTCCTCTCTGTTAGGGCCGACTTCATTTGCCCTCTTGTGAACCCCAGGAAAGGCTCTGGCCCTCAATCCCTCAATCATACCAATCCAAATGTCATATTGGGGGACGGACCAGATAACACTTCCATATTCCAGTAATGGCAATACCAGACTGTCAAATAAGTATATGCTTACGTCAATGTTAAAACTTTTAGTATTTCTACAAATAAACGCAGCAATTTTCTGGGCACTCCTAATTTTAGAAATAATATGTGATGAAAATGAAAGATTAGCATTGAAGGTTACACTTAGGTCTTTTTGTTCAGATACACGCTCTAGGTTCTCATTATTTATTGTATAATCAGATTTAATTAAGTTTTTGTTTGAAACTCGTAGACAATGATTGTGAGAAATAATATTTCGGACTTTATTTATTTTAAAACGCGACGTTTCGGTTAGTAAGTATCTCTAACCGTTATCAAGTGTAAACTGTAATTTTATTTCTACAATTAAGTTTTTGTTACGACTAAAAGACAAACTGCTGTGCTTAATTTGTGTAAGAAAGAAGTAAGAGAGAGAAAAATATTTTTTGAGGGGTGTCTAGAAATATTTGTTGCTGTTTTAGACCCGTATTCGGGCTCGTAGTGGAAAAGTAGAGGAATACATCGTGACCTCTCGTCCTCAGAAAGTTTTTCGTCATTCCGTCGTGTGCAAGGAAACAGGAGAGAAGTGGGTATTTGTTTCTCACGCAAATTCTAGCACAAGCCATGCCGCGTATTACAATTAGCATTCAGGAAAAAGTACAGATGATTCACTGGTATGATGTGGCAAATTTATTTGTTCTCGCGTTTGAGGGAAGGAATATTCTAAGCCGTAGTACGGTCCAAAAAATACTGACTCATTTCAAACGAACAGGATGTGTCAATTTTGTAACAAATGTAGTGGTGAAAAGGCACCTCCTGTTCGTGAAATGGGAGAGGGAAGGGAACGACGCGAAACTATGATTTGTACCGCAGCAGAAGCTCTGCCTACCTGTTCCATTAAGGCAATTGTCAAGGAAGTGGGTGATGATATTTCACCGTTAACTGCCCGAAACATTTTAAAACGACAAGGCTATATATATGTATACTGCTAACACTTCAGGGTTCGTATCTCAGCAACGGCACTACTCAGAGAACTCAATAGTATCTCGTTTTATAGGTCTTCAATATACGTAAATACAGATTTTTTCAAAAATAAGCGGTTTCGAAGTTAAAGGCCACTAAAAAAATACTCTGCCAATATATGGGCCCCTAAGCTCACACTAGGTACTATAGTTATAGTGTACGTGTGAGCTAATATATTTAAAAACTGAAATATATTTTATTCAACTCCACACTAAATTACCTTTTGTTTGATACCACACAAGCCATGTTTTGACTTAAACTCAAATTTTTGAAATCCACCCCCACCCTAAAAAAAACAAAAACTAAAATGTATTTTGTTAAACTTCGGACTCAATTACCTTTCGTTTGATATCACACACGCCATATTTTCACTTAAACTCTAATTTTTGAAATATACCCCCACCCTTTTTTTTTAAATAAATTAAAATGTATTTTGTTTAACTCCAGACTCAATTACCTTTCGTTTGATATTACACACGCCATATTTTCATATAAACTCTAATTTCTGAAATCTATCCCCACCCTTTTATTTGGTTTGTGTTTGGTGGATTTTGTTCATTTTGAAATGGGACCATCTCGACCCAAGACCCAGCCTGGGTACCAAATTTCATTGAAATCGGCCAAGCGGTTTTTGAGTTATGCGCGTTGGTCGTTACAGACAGACATACAGACAGACAGACATACAGACAGACAGACAGACAGACGGCGCAACAAAAAAGTTTCAAAATCATCTGAAACGCAAAGATATATAAAAATTTTTTAAATCGGAGCAACTTTTTTTTTCTCGGAAAAATTAGGATCACCATAGCTCACACTACTATAGGATAGTATATGTGTGAGCTAAAATTGGTCAAAATCCAAAATGGCGGCGAAATGTTTAGCGTCGTAACTCGAAAACTATTTGTCTGACAACAAAACGCATAATAGCGTTTTTGTAGAACATTTTAAGTAATCTTAAAAAAAACCTTTCTGTGCACAAGATGGCGGGGCTTCCGGCCCCCCAAAGTCGATAACTCAAATTTGTCATCAACATATCTATGTCGAAATCGCGGCTACACCACCCTTTGCAAGCTAAAATGCTATAATGACTAGACTATTTATAAAACTGTTATAAATACAGCTTTTTTTTTAAATAATTACCTGGATTTTAACCCACGAATTGTAAAAAAAAATTGTAGATTTTTATTGAGTTTTTTTTATTTAAGCGTTCACTGGATTGACGTGTGGTGGAGGGGTGTTTGGAACATGAAACTTCCTCAACCTTCACCGTCTGGAAAAGGATGGATCATGCCAGAGGTGTTTGATTTCTCTATAATCTCCTCTGTTAAAGACACTGAGGTAAGTTATACTTTATTTCAGTCAAATGAAACTCCAAGGTTTTTATCCACTAAGGGAACGTCCTTAAATTACATAACGCAAAAAATTAGGATTTTTGACCCCCCCCCCCTCGCCCTCTTGTAACGCTCAACAATCCACTATTGGCCAAAGGATATGATGGGAATAATCACTTTTTTCAAACGAGAATAGAGGCTCTACCCATGTAACATTTCTTTATTTATAGCAGAAGCTAAAAGGTTGCCAGCGCCTTTCCTTAAAACCATTAGTTTCAATGTTTGGTCGCTAGCACGTTCCCATTACCCTTATATACCCCTTAAACCTCCTAAATGGGACTCCCCAATTGGTGGTGGCAACCTATGTATTAAACGCACTATAAAACCATAAGAAATAAACTCCAGCTTCGCCCTCTAGCGGTTCCACCAGTATAGAACCTTTTAGAGCCTAAAGCTATTATGCCAGGTTCTAAAAGCAACTCAGAAACGTCCTCTATCCTATTATAAAACTAGATTTGGTAATTTGGTATCCTGGCGATTCTGTTGAATACCATAATACCTTTAGAGTAAAGAAGTTTTCCTATAAAAGCTATGGCGATATTTTAGATTCACAATGGCTATATAAAATAATTTAGGTCACAAAATTGCAAAAAATGTCAGAGTCCCAAAATTATTTTATCACGTAAAAATATACCGAGTTTGTCGTTTTGTTGATGATCAAATTGCCTGCCAGATTTATTTTTCTGATAAAATCGTATCTAAAAAGCTCTCAAAACAAGCGCGCCAGCTCAAGAATGCTTTTTAATAGTTTTTTGATAACAAAATAACAAATACTTAAAATAAAAAAAAATCATTTACACAATTCACCATTAAAATACTCTGCCAATCTATGGGCACATAAGCTCACACTGGGTACTATAGTTTTAGTGTATCTACTTGAAAGCTAATATAACTAAAAACTGAAGTATATTTTATTGAACTCCAGACTCAATTACCTTTCGTTTGATACCACACAAGCCATGTTTTGACTTAAACTCTAATTTTTCAAATCTACCCCCACCCTTTTTAAAAAAACTAAAATGTATTTTTTTTAACTCCAGACTCAATTACCTTTCGTTTGATATCACACACGCCATATTTCCACTTAAACACTAATTTTTAAATTTACCCCCACCCTTTTTTTTAAATAAACTAAAATGTATTTTGTTTAACTCCAGACTCAATTACCTTTCGTTTGATATCACACACGCCATATTTTTACATAAACTCTAATTTTTGAAATCTACCCCCACCCTTTTATTTGGCTTGTGTTCGGTGGATTTTGCTCATTTTTAAATGGGACCATCTCGACCCAAAACCCAGCCTGGGTGCCAAGTTTCATTAAAATCAGACAAGCCGTTTTTGAGTTATGCGCGTTGGTCGTTACAGACAGACATACAGACACACAGACAGACATACAGACAGACAGACAGACAGACAGACAGACAGACAGACAGACAGACAGACAGACAGACAAACAGACAGACAGACGGCGCAACAAAAAAGTTTCAAAATCATCTGAAACGCAAAGATATATAAAAATTTTTGAAATCGGAGCAACTTTTTTTTTCTCGAAAAAATTAGGATCACCATAGCTCACACTACTATAGTATAGTAGTAGTGTGAGCTAAAAGTCTGTTTGGTTTACATAAATCAAAATTAAAGTAAAATTATTGTTAAAAAAACACTGCTAAAACGACTAGATAAATATTTTCTCTTTACAATATTTTTTAAATAAATTTATATACGCCATTATGGTTTTATAGTGGTCACTTGGTTTTATTTGTTACTGTATCGCAACAAGGATTTTTGAGTGCCCTTATGAAACCAACAAAAATGAACAATGTAAACATAGTCAACATAACCTCACTTAAATTTTTTGTATTTGTTTATAAAGTGATTAAAAGCGTATAATTCAACACTTTTAAATGTTTTTTATCGTGCAATTTCGACACAATCGAGAGGGCCAGTGTAAAGATATTCGTTGTGCCTGCAGATTGGAGGGCAACCTCTTATATTGGCCGTCTAAACAGGCCTTATCTAGGCCTGGGTGTCCTACCCAGGAGGACGGAAACTCAACAATTATTAATTATTGGGCTTTAGATAATCAATCTTGCAATAGGTACCAATCTGTACCTAGGTATATCTAATATTTTTACAAGAAATACCTAAAAAAATAAAACACGAAAGTATTTACTTACTTCTGTTAGAAGGAAACAAGGTTTTATATGGCAGCCTATTTAAATAATATTTAATATACAGCTATGGGTAACTATATAAATACAAAAGAATTAAGTTTACCTTTAAGCCTTCCTATAAAACCTTTTTAAAATGCCTAAAAGTAATGGCAAAAACCAAAAGTCTAAAGTTTATATTTACCACTCTTAAAAACCTTAAGGAAGCTAGGTTCTATATGGCCGCCTATCTAATCATATTTACTTTTAAACTACTGGTAACTATGAAAACAAAAGGATATAAAATAACCTTTTAACTCTATTATAAAACACTTTTGTGATTACCTAAATTAATGAAAAAAAGTAAATGACCAAAGTTTATATTTATTTCTTTTTAAAAACTTTAGGTAAAATGGTTTTATAAGACCATCTTTATAAATCAGAAATCAATAAAACCAAAAGTATCTAAAAGGAACAGAAGGAATATCAGTTTTATTATACTCCCTTTATAAATCACTTTTTGGTTGTATAACACCCCTTTAGGTAATTGGCAATATAAATTACCTTTATGTAGATAAATTGATCCTAAAACCCATAACAGCACCCTCTAAATAACCTAGGAACCAAATTAATAAAACCTTGAGTGGTAATAATGTTACTTGGGTATATTCCAAAAACCGCATTTTAATGCGATGCTCTGTTAAAAACTTATAATTTTTTTAAATTCTTTAGTTGTCAAAAATCTGTCATTAGCATTAATAGATTATGGTCGAAAACTATTCACCTTGTTAGAGTGTCGAACACTATTTTACCTAAAAAATTTTATGAAAATCGGTTTAGCGGTTTAGGAGCTAGCGTGTTACGGACAGACACATACACAGACAGACATCACGACGATATTGCTAAGATAGGTCAAAATACATCCAAATAACACATTTTTGTCGTTATCTCAGAAAAAATTTTTTGTTGAAAATAATACCTTCTCTAGCCATTGCTGCGCGGGCTAGGAAGGTAAAAACTGAAAATTTGGTTAAGAAAAATATTTTAGTCTTCTTTGAGCATTAATTAGCTCGGTTACTATTGACCGTAAAACAACAATGGTACAACCATATTATAGATTATTTTATTCTCTATAAACTTGTAAATACCGTAAAACAAGGTTACTTACTTTGCTTCAGTTTTTTTTTAGTGTATTCGAAAAATTCAAAGAAATAACCAAAAATTATACTATAAAAATGTATTTTTGGTTTTAATGAAAAACACATGGCATAGGTAATTAACAAAGGACATTTTTATTACAAAATGCTTAGTATTATAAATATTTTTTTAACTTGAAAAGTGGAGCAAAGTTTCCCATAGTCCGAGGTTACTTTGCCCCACTTTATAAAATATGAAAAAAAAAAACATTGGTGTTTTATATTTAGTTTTATATTTAGTTAACTTTTCCCCAAACATTCAAAATGGTGAATAAAACATTTCAAAATATGGATTTTTTAAGTTTTTATTCCATAGAAATCGATAACTGCACCAGACACCAAATTTTTCGAGGTCAAATTATAAAGGAATTTTAAGCTGCACTTCACTCCGGTATTAACCCGAGACGACTAAGCGGAAAACAGCCGCTACCGCGTCTTTGAAAAGTCAAATTCGCAACGGATAATTCACGCGTGGTGGTGTTGTGGTGCATGCGCAGATCTTTATTGTGGAATATCTAAAAACTTTTTTTCGCAATGGAGCAAAGTAGGATCAGGGGGCGCAAAGTAATCTCGTTTTGGTAACTTTTTTTTGAGATTGAGGGCATTGTAATGGAACTAGAAACAAAAAACTAAAAATAGTGCAAAATTTCGGTGCTTTTTTCAAGATGGCGGGGGGAGCACAGGGGAGGGGGTGATGAAAACTCACATTTTTAACTACCCTACTGACCTAAATAGCATATCGTCACCCTAATTCTGAAACGTCCTAACCCAACAACAAAATATGAATAAGAAAAATTTGAAGCAAATTACATAGCGTTAGCATTATGCGACTTATAAGAAATCGCGGAAATGACCGTTTTACATTTTTTTTTGGTTGCGAGGATTTAGCAGCATATTACTAACCATTGACGCAAAATATGAATTTTAATTTTTTTTGCAATGATCTCTATATATTTATATATATATATATATATATATATATATATATATATATATATATATATATATATAACTTTTTTGTGGGTTACGACGTCTCAGAATTAGGGTGACGATATCCAAAATTTAGAACTACCGGACCTTTTGTAGCGTAAAATCTCTTTATTCACTGTACTAAAATGAATTATAGAGTCAAATGTATATAGGGCTTTTAATCTATATTATACCTTTTATTTTCCAGACTGAACTCTCAGGTTTGGGTCTGATCAACAGCATTGATATATATATATATATATATATATATATATATATATATATATATAACTTTTTTGTGGGTTACGACGTTTCAGAATTAGGGTGACGATATCCAAAATTTAGAACTACCGGACCTTTTGTAGCGTAAAATCTCTTTATTCACTGTACTAAAATGAATTATAAAGTCAAATGTATATAGGGCTTTTAATCTATATTATACCATTTTTTTTCCAGACTGAACTCTCAGGTTTGGGTCTGATCAACAGCATTGTCAAAGGTACCCTCGACTTTGGAGCAGATTACATCATGAACAACTTCCCCGTGAAGATTACCCAACTGTTCCAGAAAGTCCGTTTCAACGGTTTCTGGCTCAACCAATCCCAACCTGAACATCTCGAGGCCATGTTGGCCCACTGTGGTTTGAACTTAAACTTTGTAGAATAAATTGTTAAATTATATTTATGTTGTATTTGAAAAAAAAATATTAAAACTTTCTTGAATATTAAAAAAACCCATTTATCTTCCCCCGTGCAATCTTAAAGCCTAGTAACTCAAGTTTGCAAAAGGCGTCGCAGTGGGCATCTTTCTTGATATAGAAGGAGCATTTAACAATGCACAATCACAGGGTTCATCAGGTGCACATTCGAGAATCGAGTGATTGTGTAGCAGATTTAATTTAGTGAATTTTGCAAAACTATATCGTCTTCTTATTCTAATAGTGTTTTTTCCCATCGGTTCGGTTTACGACACTAGGAGGCAATGGAACTTTTGGGATTAAGTCACGTTTTAACAAGGATATAATCATAAAACTTCTATAAATATTTATGGCGTTTGTCCGCCCGTTTCCAAAAATCTGTTTTTCTAAAATAAATTGATTGGTTATAAAAATAAGGTACCGTAAAAAAACAGCTTTTGGGTATGTTGTGATCATAAAATTATCGTAGGCAATCCTTCTTAAAACTTCGTTATAAACCACATGTCGTATTCTCCTGGGATACAGTTATGTTCAGATGTATTATTTAAACTCAGATTACGGTTTGCACCATTAAAATTTGCCATTAAAATGATACCTCACAAGGCAGGGTTGTACCTATTTAGCATATATGCGTATCTACCTTCTTCCTTGAACTTACTAACCACGATGAATTATATGGAGAAAATTTATCTATTTTCAATCTAGCCACTGTCGACGGCGAAAAATGTATCTTCCAAATGATCAGAATGTTTAATTACATTTTTCTTTTTGTGTGGAAAAACCTATTAATTTGTAATATAAAGTAACATTTGTCTCTCGATGATGTAAATTAGTTTAATCGAAATACGGGAACTAGGTATGCAAAATTTAAAAAAATCTGCAACTTAGATTAGATTATAGATTTACTATGTTTTATATTATAGGTTTTACGTCATTTTTTTTAGTCTAAGGAAGTTAAAAAAAATAATTTTGTGGTTTATTTTCTTTGCAAGTCAAATTAAGTTTTTTGTCTATTGTTTTTTTTTCTACCAAAATTTTGACAAAGCCAATCCATCTTCAGATCTCAAAGGCCTAGATGTAAAGGCATTTTTAAAAATATATTTTAATTTGCAAAGCAATTTTCTTTTGTAATTAAGTAAATTTTAAAGACTTTTTCCTTTGGAAAGTAATGTGGGATGACTTTTGGTTTTTCTATCCTTCTCTTGTAAAATTTTTAAGATAAGTTCATTTTGTATCACTTTCTAGTACTACTTTTAGTAAGGACGTATAGAACCCAATTTTCATATAGCAGCCTCTCCATTTTTATTGGTTACAGAGATCTTTCTTGATACGTTCAATGGTACCCGCCCTTTTTTTTGTAAGCCAAGCCTTTTCATTTAAGGGTCATTTTGAAGAAGGGATGGGATAAAGTTTATTTTTCTGAAACTATAAATGTAAATAAATAATTCTAAATGATTTTAAAACAAAAACATTATCTTTAAAAGGATAAATGTTGTATTTTATTATTGTTCAAAATAGTAAACTTTAACATTTCTACATTTCATAAATAATAGTAAAAAAACAAAATAGTTCAAGTAAAAAAAACTTTACATGCAATACATGTGCGAGAAAATACAAAAAAAGAGTCACAACACATGAAAGATGATTTATTAAGTAAGTAATATATTTTTTCTATAAGCGTGCGGAAAAGTGGACATTTTAGTGTGGAAAGTGCCACTTTTCCGCACGGAAAAATATTTTGTGAAAAGTGAGTTATGATTTTGAGGTATTCTATAACATTTAGACCGTTCAAAATACATTTGTATCTTTCCTAGAACACGAAATATCCTAAAAATATTCAAATTGACTAAAATTCTGCTATATTTTCAATATTTTCGATAAAATAAAGTTTTCAGTAAAATAGGTTCAAATTATAAGTTTTAAACCTCCCCGGTATAAATATCGTCATTGTCAATGTCAAACAACAATGAACACTAGTGGTTTTAGATTTGGCATCTTAAATCACCATAGCAACAAAGTACAAACAAACTGTCAAAACAAAGCCAATTTTGCAGATACAAGCGTCTTTCGAATTTTTCAAACAAAAAAATCAGATTTTCAATGGATTCTTCGGACGAAGATCTACCCCAGTCAGTTCTAGAAGCCGCTAGAATGTGAATAATAATAATTGATTTGATTAAAACGTTTTGAATATAAATAATTTTCTGATTAATTTTTAGTTTTTTCCTCACGCTTATAGAAAAAATAGTGTACCTAACTCGTGCGTAAAGTGTCTTTTCCGCACTTGATTGCTGGCCAAACGACGCGATAGGAAAAGAGGCACTTTCCGCACTAGTTAGGTAAACTACTATAGTTTACTAACAAGGTGATCCAGCCAAGAGAGAATCAGCGTTCCTGAGATCTTCTTCAGTTGTCTGCTTGCGTTGTGTTCCAATTCCACTTGAGATCTTAATTAGGTAGTTCAAACAAATTTGTACTTAATTATGCTTAGCAGAAGTCAGCCTTATATCTCTAGTATATCCGTTCGCTAAGTTACAATTGAAACCACTATTCACGATGCGATGGTAAGTTTTAGAGCTGGTAGAGGCTGTCCACAAGAAGTAGTTCTGTCTCATCTCCTGTGTTCGCTGCTGGTCGATGATCTTTCATCTTAGAATCGCTGGATGTTGAGGTATTGGGCTACGCGGATGACGTAGGAGCAATGATTAGAGACATTCCAGATGAAGAATTCTCTGGAAAGTTACAAGAAGTACTAAACACTGTAAAAGACTGGTGTGATAGGGAACAGATGTCTGTTAATCTCAGCAAAACAGCCATTATACCGTTCACCCGTAAAAGAAAGTTAGACTTCTTGAATCCTCCGGAGCTTAATGGTGAAATAATTCCATTTGCATCAAAGGGTAAATACCTGGGGGTCATCCTAGATAAAACTCTCACTAGAAATGCTAATTTGGAAAAGGTAACCCGCAAAGCCACACTGTCCCTATGGACATGCAAAAGAATTTGCGGAAAAACCTGGGGCATTAGCCCCAAACAAATGTACTGCCTGTATATAACAGAGCAATGATTGCGTATGGCGCAATAGTCTGGTTTGAGAAGGGATATCAAAGAACCTCAAGAGCCAAACTAATCAGCTTACAACGACAAGCCAGTCTTGCCATATGTGGTGCAATGAGCTCTAGCCCATCGGCTGCGCTTGAATGCTTACGAAACTTACCTCTGCTTCACATTTTCTTAGAGGCGGAGGCACGAAGAGCAACACCAGAATGGCAGGGCAAACAAAGTGATATCAACAGCCCTAATTAGGGAACAAGAGTTGGATGCAACTCTAGGAATGATATTCGACGTCATGCCCAACACGTGTACAGCAGAAAGCTATACAACATTATCCTCCCGGAGAGGGAGGACTGGTTAAAGAACAGGAGCAATTTTTAAAATAACGATAGCTTCTCGTATACCAATGGATCCAAAATGCCATCGGGCGTTGGATCTGGAGTTGTCAGTTTTCAAGAAAAAGATTAAACATATGCACCAGTATTTACTAAGGCGTAAGTTTTAGTCTAGGTTTTGGTTTAAGTTTTGGGTTTAGGTTTAAAATTTAAATGTGCATTGGTTTGAAAAAATTGATTTTTTTGCCGAAACAGGCCGCAATTGATTTGGTATTTTTACCTGTATGGACGATAAAATGTCCTAAAAATTGAAATTTAAGACGACTTGTTCTTGAAATGGACCATATAGACCGGAAAAAAGAAGAAAACATGGAAAACTGATTTTTCTACAACTGTATAATTTAGGCTACTACGTCACTTTAAACCCCTAGGTCATGGAATTCCGACTAAAAATCGTCCTAAATTTTAAACTACCTCCGGGGGGTGGTTTATCTCATTGTAACTTGAAAACAATCACGTTTTTGTTAATTTATTTGTTAAAAATGTAAAATTTGATCATATTTAGGAACGATATGACAAAATTTTATACGATTTTTAGCTTCAATTAATTATTAGAGCGAGTTTTTTAGGGCAATGTACACAAGGCTGGATAAACCGTTTAGTACTAAATTCTCATATCTCTTTTATATTTTAGCATGTAGCTTTTAAACGATATTTGCCTTGACGAGGAAAGTAAAAAAAAACGATCTTCAGATTAAAATCCAAATAAACTCACACGCGATATGTTTATTTGCAAATAATCTTTAAATTAATATAATAAAAAATGTTTTTATTTATTTATTGTAGCAGTCATTTTCCATTAATGGTTTTAATACGCTCTAGCCATACAGATATATTTAAGATGTACGTGCACCGTGATGACAGCAGATGACAAACCCAGTACTTAGTCCAGCAAGTGTCAGTCAAGTCACTTTTACGTTAATTTAATAAATTTAAAAATTTATTTTTCAGTTTCGCTTTGTTTGTGCAAGTTATATAATAAAAATTACGAAATTAGAACACATTTTCCGACAATGTCAAGTTTGGGAAGTAAGTGTAAATTGAAAAATGTAAGTAATTCTCTTAAATATCGCTGCATTTTCACCTAAACCTCGTTCCCTACAAACTTAAACCTATAGTTTAAACCATTTCTTTTCCGTTTTTTCTATTTTTTTTTACGAAATCCTTGCAGATTCTTATTTAAACCGGTCTTTTTCCATTGCGATATAACCTATGTAGTTATAATTAGTCCAAAATTCCATTAACTTTTATTAAGTTTGAAAGAAATTCAGTTAAAACGTTTCACAAAAGATAAACTAAAAGTTAAACCTAAACCTAAACTTTAAACTTAACCCCTAAACCATCTTAGTAAATACTGGTGATATATGGATCGTTCATACTCGTCTTTTGTCTAGTCTTTTGTCTTGGTTTAGTCATATATCTTGTCATAAGAAAGTTAAAACCACTGTTTCTTATGGGAGTGTTCATACAATGCTTTTGCTTTTGTTTTTGATTAGTCTTTGTCTTAAGAGTTGCCAACTTTCAATCCTTAGGACAACGACTAAGACGAGTGACAGACATCAGCTGATATTTGTTGTTTTTTTTTACAGGGCGTCCGAAGAGCGCAAGCGCGCGGCCGAAATTTTGAATTTACCGCCATTAATCATGTTTCTAACAGAAAATCTCAACATAACCTCAAAATTTTATTTGTTTTTATTTTCTTTTTCGCTTTTGTTCTTGTGTGTCTGTGTTTCGTGCACAAATTAGGTTAAATAAGATTGTTTTGTTTAGAAAATGACTTTTGAAAAGGGGCCTTTTTATTGAAATTGAATTTTTTTTTCAGTGGGTTATGACTAAGACTAATCAAAAACAAAAGACGAGTATGAACAGCCGATTTTGTTTAAGACAGCTAAGACTAATCAAAGGACAAAGACTAATCAAAAACAAAAGACTAAGACGAGTATGAACAATACTTTAGTCTCGGCTAATTGGCTTGATGTGATAGTAAGTTGTGCAGGGTAGTTTTCGAAGCAGTATACACATAGCTTATCAGTGGTGGCACATAATCATCCAAAAGCTGAAAACAATAAAACAAAGCAACTATTAATGACTCTAGTCATAGGTACTAGATTATGGAAAGATAAAGGAACAACAATTTATCATAGTGCATTATGTTGCTGGGCAAACCAAAGTATCATAAAGTAAAGTGGTAAGAAGTTTAAAAACCAGAAAAAACTATATTTATTTTGATAGTAAAAAAATTTTTAAATAAAAAAATTACCGAACTGCTAAATTTACTTGTAACTACTAGTCGCAGTTGGTTACAAAAATGTGTGCGGAAAGAATTTTTGAAATCGCTCTATATTTGTTAAAGGTATAGCTACAACTAATGCTAATAAGGAGGGTGGGGAGAAGAGAGGGAGAGAGAGGGGGAAACTGGTAAAATGATGTTGGAAAAAAGTCTTAATAAGGAGGACGGGGAAGAGATAAGGAGAGACGAGGGGGGGGGGGGGCTAGCAAAATGGTGTTGGAAAAAAAATGTGAAAGCCCATGCAGAAATAATTTTTGAAATTGCCCTATATTTGATAAAATTATGCAAATATAGTTTTTGAATAGAGTGGGGGGAATGACAGGAGGGGAGATGGGTGGGAGCACGGAGGACTACAAAGTAACTACAGCAAATTACAGGACATTTGCAATGGGTGATCAAAGGAATTTCAATAAAATCGCCTGAAATTTAGATAATTTATATGCCTTAAAGCCTACATCATGTGACAAAATGGTGTCTGAAGACCGTTATGTTGATTCCTGTTTCAAAAAATATAGCCTATAGCACCTTCGGGATCAGTAACAATTCAACGACACCTTTTTCGTCAAAATCGGTTCAGCCGTTTAGCCTCTAGCATGACACTTTCGTTGTGCTGCAGTTGGGTAAAAACCGGGTACCCCGTTCTAGGCATTTACTCCATTAAGCCCGTCTATCCCCTACAATTTTTGCGTTTTCGAAATTTATTTAGAAACGCAATCGATACAAAACTAGATTTTTCCAGAAAAATTAATTTTATAAGCTTTTACTTCAAGATAATTACATTGGCGCACCAAGGGTGGTGTCTCGGGGCCCATGCCGTCCAAGCCTCAATTTTTGTAAATATTTTTGACATAGTCCATGACTAAAAATAAATTTATCCATGACAGATCTGGTACATTCCTAGCTAACTATTAGCACAATAATATATCAGCCTTGAAAACAGTTTTTTTTTAATATCTCAGAAACTGAAGTTCTTACAAGGTTTTTGGTTATAACACAAATTATTGAGCAAAATACTGGCTACTATTATACTCCAAAAACCGCATATTAATACGACGCTCCATTAAAAAGTTAGCATTTTTAAAATTTTTTAATTGTCAAAAACCGTCAGCATTATTGGATTTTGACCAAAATCTAATCAGCTCGTTAGTGTCGAACACTATTTTACCTGAAACATTTATAAAAATCGATTCAGCGGTTTAGGAGATATCGCGTTACGGGCAAAAATGATATAGGGGAAACTGTTGTATACTGGGACATGTTTCATAGTGGGACAAATCAAATTTCACGTCACGGTTCCCCGTAAAAAATTTGAATAAATTACAGAGTCATCTACGCGTAGCGACATCTATTAAAAACTGCAATTACGGCGCCTTAAAGTATTGCTTCTGTTTGATATCATCAATGTTTACACGACTCTATCGTGTATTCATTGATATCATCCATAGCAAGTACAACACATGTCAATTTTTTTTCTGACTCCACGTGTCCGATGGTATAACGCATTTATACATGTGATTTTTTTAGTAAATAGTGGTTCAACTTGTTACTTAAGGTGTAAAAAAAATTGAACCTATTTTTAATGGTTGTACTACTGGGAATTTTAAACATGTTGTATAGTGGGACATAGTTTTAAAGTAGCTTTAAAGGGTGTATAGTGGGACTATTTTGCTAATGGTGGGTGTGCTTTCGGGCTGTTCGGCCGTCGTCGTTGGAAATTCGTTCTCGACGTTTCGCCGCAACGATACCAGTCTTCGAGAAGCCGACAAACAGTCAACATCTTCGTCAAACGTCGAGAACGAATTTCCAACGACGACGGCCGAACAGCCCGAAAGCACACCTACCATTGGACGATGGCCGCGAAAGCCTTTCACAATTTGTATTTTGCTAATGCTATTATTTTATTATTCATGCAAGATAAAGCTTCAAATATATTAAGCACTTGATTAAATATTGCAATGAGTAAGGTTTTAGTTTAATTAAAAGTTTACTTACAATTTTACCTTTATTTTTTAAAAAAGGTGCTTAAATGTGATTTACGATTTAATTTTTATTTAAAAAAAATGAATAACCGTAATAATACCAAAAAAAGACTCCGAAAAAACGCTAAGAGATATGAGGAAAGCTGCCAGGCAATGCGTTTTTAATTTTGATCCAACACCCTATAATATGGAATTGGTTATATGAATATGTGTTAGTTGTTGAAATTGTTGTTTGTATTGACCATTTACGGTCTTTAATAACCTAGTTTTAGAGTTTTGTTTTTTTTTATTTTTACCAATAAAGATTATTTTTATGTATAAAATATGTTTTATTGTTGTTTTATAGTATTTTTAGTAATAAAAACAGATTTTTTTCCCTGTTGTCCCCGTATGCACTAGGCCTGTTCCCACTATGCAACACGGGGTGGTTGTATGGTGGGAATCTGCTGTATACTGGAACTAGCTCATTATTCTGTCATTCTTCTTTTTTGTTTGCATATTATGTTTACTATAGCTGCACTTGAAGCTAATGCATAGATCTCGAGAACAATCACTTACCAAATCAATCAACTTTATTGCAATATCAGTTAGAAAAAAATTGTCCCATTATACAACAGCTTCCCCTACACACACAGACATCACGACGATATTGCTAAGATAGGTCAAAATATTTTTGGCGTTATCTCAAAAAAAAAATTTGCATCGAAAATAATACCTTCTCTAGCCATTGCTATGCGGGATAGGAAGGTAAAAATAAAATAGTATAAAATACGGCGTCATGGGTATTTGGCCCCCCAAGGATCTCGGGTCCTCCAAGATATATTTCCAGGTGCTCCACTGTGATTAGTATCAAACAATTTAAACTAGAGAACAACACATTAAAAGAACGAGTACCTGCCTACATTGGTACTTAAAATCTAAAAAAGTTTCAAGACTAACGTAAACAAATGCAATTTTGCACTTTTATCATGATTCAGTCTTTTTATAATTTTAAATATATTTTGAGGTATTTACTTTATCCTACTATTAAGGGTAAAGCTAAAAGGTATGTATGTTTCTAGAACTTTTAAAATATTACAATACAAAGTTGCACGTCAAATTTAAATGTTAACAAATATTTTAAACATACAGCTCTCACTATATCAAATACAGATAGTTAAATCTATGTGGTTCACTTTCTCCAACATCGATTACCCAGACAGCACATTTCGTCCCAGGGACGTACATTTTATGTCCATTTTAAGTCGGTACGTCCCGGGACCAATAAAGTACGTACTATGTACGTACAATTGCGTATATACATAGTACGTCCATTAGCTACGTACATTTTACGTACAGTTTACGTCGGTCCTTCTTGAGACCAATAAGATACGTACATACTACGTGCACCAGCTACGTACATAGTATGTACATTTTACGTTCATTTTGGAAATGCGCTTTCAAAAATCTAATAACGGACTTAGGTAATAGATGGCGTACACTAGTTAACATTTAACGGCATTGTTACAGATATATTTCTTAAATATTAAATCAAGCAAGACAAACTTAATCAAACCTATGGAGACTTCAAGTATCGAGGTAAAACTGGAAGATCCACTCTAAATTAGGAATGTTCAGGTAGCTGGAATATTTTAAATGATATCTAGTCCTAATCCTACAATTTCTTTGTTATAATTTGACGCCCTATGTACGTACCATGTACGTCTAAGGTACGTACATTTTAGGAACTATGTACGTAAAATGTACGTCTGGAGTACGTACATTTTACGTTTAACTTGACATACCATAGTACGTACATTCCACCAAAATACGTCGAATTTACGTACATAGTACGTACTTCAGTAAGTCCATTGTACCTACAAATCGAAGGAAAATAATGGCTAAAGTTAAGTCCCTACGACGTACATATCTGGATGTAGGCCAAAAATGTACGTACTGTGTACGTACACTACGTCGCAAATTTACGTACTATGTACGTACTGTACTTAGTACGTACTTGTGTTGTCTGGGTAATGTTTTTTCTATTTTAATATTTGTTATTTTTTTATAAAAAAAGACCAAAAAGCATTTTTGAGCTGGCGCGCTTGTTTTGGGAGTATTTCAGATACGATTTTATCAGTTTTAAGTTTATAAGTCTGGCAGGTAATTTATTCATCACCAAAACGACAAATTCCTCATAAAAAATATGTATAATTTTATGTGATAAAATAATTTTTGGACTCTGACATTTTTGGCGATGTTCTGACGTAAATTATTTTATATGGCCATTGTAAATCTAAAGTATCGCTAAAGGTTTTATAAAAAAAAGTATTTAGTCTAAAGGTATTATTACTCAACAGAATCGCCAGACTACCAAATTACCAAATCTAGTTTAATAATAGGATAAAGAACGTTCCTGAGTTGCTTTTAGAACCTGACAAAATAGCTTTAGGCTCTAAAAGGTTCTATACTGGTGGAATCGCTAGAAGGCGAAGCTGGAGTTTATTTCTTATGGTTTTATAGTGAGTTTAATATATGAGAGGTTGCCACCATCAATAAAATTGGGAGGATTAAGGGACTAATGATTTTAAGAAAAGGCGCTGGCAATCTCTTAGCTTCTGATATAAATAAAGAAATGTTACTTGGGACCGATATTGAATTAAACAGATTGCTTGATGTTTTCGTTGGGAACACGTTAAAACTATGTGGTTTCACTTCTGCCGAAACCGGTCGTGAATTGGCATGGATTACTGTTTCTGCAAATTGTCAGGACTTGTTCCAGCTTATACTCTACACGGAGCTATCGCCTGCATTCACCTGAGGATGACCCAAAAAAGAAATTGTGATTTTTGGTTTTTTAATTTCACCTTTAGTTTGAGATAATTTATCTCCTTGTATTTTAATTCTCATTCTCATTCTCAAAGTTTAGGATGCTCCCCCCGTTGCTGTAAAATTTTTTCCGAAAAATTATTCCTTTTGATAATTAGTTTTTTTCCATGCATCAAGCTTTCTCCTTAATAGTAGGAAAAACCAAAAACGAAAGTGCACTTGTGCAAAATTAAAAAAAAACTTGATAAAACTTATTACAATGAACCTCTTTTAATTATTTTATAAAACTAAACAACAATAGTTTGATAAAAAATCATCTTGAAATTAAATCTATAAAAGGAAAGTTTGAAAAAACACCTGGTAGTTTTCGTCGATCGCAAGTAACACTACTCAATCAAAATGAAGTTTCTGATTCCAATCGCACTTCTGGCTTTAAGCAGCTCATTTGGTAAGTCCTCAAGTTCTACTAAACCATCACGACGAGACTCATGGATACATACATGGCTTCTTTGTTTGAAGCTTCCCCATGAGCATTTTTGTTCTTATAATAGGTTCAAACATTACTACATCATATCTGGAAACAACCTAAAGTTTTATTGTTTGGCGTTGGCGATAAATTTAAAAGCTAAATAAACGCACTAAATGGGTTAAAAAATTTGTAATTACTTCAATTTATAAAAATTCTAGTTTTATAACAATGACTTTATAAGAATCATGCATACTTAACAAACATTCTGATAGCTTAGTATTTGGCTGAAAATCCAAATTTGAGGAGCTAGAGCGTCGCTATTATTTTATTCCATTCGGTGTTCAAATATTTGAATCTTGGGGTGCCAAAAATAAAAAATGTGTATCTAAACAAAATTAGCTTCGTCACCTAGAAGATAAGCATAATCGTTTTCCTTTTTTATACATTTTTTTACATATTGGTTATCGCAGCCAACGATAAAGACCGGCCATGGCGCGTTATAAGCAAGTCGGCGGTCACGTGCTCTTAGGAGTCCCAGGATATATGTTTTTACACAATTTAAATAAATTAACAAAAAATTTTTGTTCTTTTATAGGCAAAAATTGAAAAAACTATTTTGCTGATATATGTGTTTATTACGGATAAAAGAACTGAATCTATAAAATAAAAAATTATACAAAATTTGCACTCTAATATCTTTAGGTACATATATTAGGTACATAATATCGTTAGTAACTTCAAATCTATACAAGTCTTTCAAAATTGGACATATCAAACCTTTTAGTTTTTTAATTTTTCTTTGACTGTCATCATCTCTGAGTTCTTATTCAAAGATTTATTAGCAGACACTAAATCATTGTGCTTTTTAATAAAATTATTTTAAAAAACTTTACATGCCCTTAAACTAATTTTTTCAAGCTTTGACAATAGTTTTTCTCCACAAAAACACTCGCTAGAGTTATCTGAAGAAAAATTTTCAATATAAAACATTTCACAATAATTTATTAAAAAGAAACAAGTGATTTTGTGAATAAGTGAGATGGTTTTCGCATTCAATGAACTGAATGTAGTGGTCGTCAATAATTTTTTGAAAAATTACTTAGCACAAAGTTAAATATCTATTTTAATAAAGTGTAAGCTAACTACCAACTCATGTTCTTTTAAAAGCTGTATCTTACTTTTTAAATATTTCACACTACCAAAGAGATTACTATCTGTTAACAATATTTTACAAATCAGTTTTTTAATATTGCGAGGGTGCGGAAGACATATTACGTTAGAATTGTAAATTGACGTGTATGCACTGGATAACTGGATAAACAAAGATGAAGCCAACATTAAAGTGTATCTACCATATCTTCGATTCCCAGGTTACCTTACCTTACCTGCTCACTATCGAAAATGTCACTAAGGATGTCTATTACTTGATCAATCTTATCCAAGATCTTATCTTTTACCACTTCTTTCCCGTTTGCAACATATTAGGTTTCAGTTATATAGTTGGACCGACAAGGAACAATACTAATTACACGTTCGCGGCATTGTTTATCTCATAGGTATTTTCTTTATAATTTACTCATTAGCCATTAATTATTTTAACGCAGCCCACTACAGTCTTTTTGTGGGCTGCGTTATTTTAATAATTTTGATAAAATTCACATAAAATTCGTGCCCGAATTAAAAAAAAATCGACGTAAACAAACATACCAAAACTGAACACACTCATGTTTTATAATGACAGCGGGCTGTAAGGCGTTTTTTTGTGGGACTCCTACGGTCACGTGATATTTCCGCGCCCGGGCCTGTCTTTCTCGTGGGCTGCGATTAGTTATGCATATAAATAAAATTTAATTGAATAGGAAACTGAGTATATACATTTTTATTTTTTAGTTTGTGCTGACTTGGAAGAGCAGGCATTATGGATGCTGGAGTGCTGCAACAAGACCATGAGTACCGGTCTGCCCGCTGCTGGAGTGCCACCTCACCTTCCCTACGTCAAGCTTACTGATCGTTCCTTGAAAATACCTTTAGGACTAGGAGAGTAAGTGTACGAATTAATTTCTAGAAGTGCTATAAAACAAAACCGTTGTTTTATTATTTAATCTTACAATTTTAAAATTTAATTAATAACTGGCAAAAAGTATAAATTACAACCGTAAGATTACAGAATTATAAAAACAAAATGGTGCTTTTCCAGACGTTAATAAAAAGCTTACGAGGGTTTAAAGGTAGGATTTTGGATAATTTGACAAAAAAAAATTAAAGAATTCATCTCTTTAGCCGTGACTCTTAGGACCCAAGTTCCAAGGTTGAAAAGGTAGCAAATGACCCCAACAATGTCCAAAAAAATTTTGACGGTTCATGTGCCAAACACCCTGTATAACTAAATAAGCTAGTAAAAAAAACTAACCAAAAACAAAAAAAAATTAAAAGTGTTGTATTCTAAAGGGACTAATCATAAAACTGAGGGAAAAATGTGATAATTTCCAAATATTTTTTTTTTGTTTCAGCTTATACGTATCATTGTCTGGTGCAACATGGGCCGGTCTCCCTTTCTACGACCCCCCAAAAGTTAGCGGCGTAAGCGATGGGGAACGGATAATCTACAACTACTCCCTCCTGTGGCCCGAATTCGTGCTGAAAGGCAAGTTTGACTGGAATATTACCACTGCATTTTTTGGAGAATTGGCTGGACAACACGCTGAATTTAGGTAAATAATATGGAGTATCCTCTAGGTCAGCGATTCTCAAACTGGGTTGCGCGGAAGCTCAGGGTTAATGAAAAAAAATATTTGTAGTATCACCCAAAAATGAAATAGTCAATAGTGTCATGTAAATAAAATAAATATTCTTAGTAGTGTAAATTAAGTTTGACAATTGGGACAGTCACCTGCTTACTCTGCGAAATAGGGTGATGGTTTTTCTTAAGGGGGCAAACTTCGTCTGAAAACTTACCATTTGATATCGCGTTTTTTGGCCAAATCTTTGTTCTAATAGAAATAGAAATCGAGAAAGCGGAAGGCGTCGAAATTTTGAGGGGTAGTTTTTTAAAGCATTTTTAACAAACGTATCTTAGCAGTTTTTCGCAAAATCATTTTATTCAAAAAATAAAAAAAAAGTTATGACTAAAACACAACAAATATTTCAAAACAATGTTTGGCATTTCAGTAACCTAATTGTGTTATAGAAAACTGTAGCGAAATTGTTTCGATTTTTGTATTTTTTGGAAATGTACAAAGGAAAATCAAAAATCTAACAAGATACGTTTGAAGATTTTAAAAAAATCTTGCATATGAACAGAAATAATGTTTCAACTAGTTTTTTATAGAAGAGATCTATTAGGATTTACAAACGCGTGCTCAATTTTATATTTGATGCAGGACACCAAATCAGACAAGAGCCATCAACCTCCTGACTGCAGCGCCACCCCCATATACCGGGGGCAAGTCAATTCGATTGAGAAAATTTAACTAAGATCACGTGACCCGGATTATCACATTTTCAGATATTTTGAAAAAATAAAATGTCGTTTAATATAAGTTAATACATGTTAAATGATTATAAGTATGTATTTATAGACATACAATTTTTTCTATTTACAAAACGTTTTTTTAAGGACTGGCCATAGCGTAACAAACAAAATCACGGAATTACGAACCAATTTATTAGTTTTTGATAATTAGTATATTGCTCAGTTAACAGAAGCTTGTGCTTAACTTCGCTGAGTTGAAAATAAAGCCCTTTTCATTTATTTATTTATTTATTATATAACAAGAGAAGAAAGTGACAAATTTCACACGAGCGTGAAAAAGTTACTTTCTGTCTGTTGAACTATACTAATTTTTGTAAAAATTGGTGATTAAATTTGCGTAAATCAAATGAAACTGCTTTTCCGCACGTGTGGAAAAGTAGTTTGCAACGAAAAAGTATTGTGACAGGTAAAAACTTTCCATACATGTGCCGAAGTACTGAAAGTACTTGTAACACATGTGCGAAAAAATTTCTGCACACGGATGAAATTTAATGTTTTCTGAGGCAGTCTGAGGATGCAAATCGTGTAAAATCCAACATTTTCATACACCCTATATCATTATTTTTAAGATAACTTTTGACAAGTTTTTTTCGTTTGCCTATGCTATTTGTTATGGTAAACAGCTGATAACTGTCAAAAAGTTATCTCAAAAATTATGGTATGGAGTTTATGTGGTCGCAGGAAATAGTAATTTACCTAACCAGTGCGGAAGACTCACACACATTCGTTAACCATGTAGGTAAAATATTTTTTCTACGAGGTTGTAGAAACAAAAATAAAGTACTACAATAAAAACAACTCATTTATTATATTTAATTTACAATGATTGCCGAAAACTTTACTTCTTATCCTGTGCAGCATCTGTGGATCAGGAGATTTTCGTTTTTATATTCTGGATCAATGATATCGGAACGTCTTCAAATATATTTTGCTCTGGATGTATTTGGAGACAGGCTCATAGTAACATTATGTGTTCCATTCTATTGTGGCTAAGTCTTCTTCAGGATTATCGGTATTTTCTATCACTATCACTTTTTTTCTATTTTTATTTATAAGATGAAATGTCATCCCCTGGTTTTTGACAAAAAATAGGCTTTATTATTTACTCTATTCTTTTATTTTTTCTGTTGCTATTGAAAAACTAGCCGCCCACTTGTGTTTTTAGGCAAAAATTAACGTCAGTGTCAAACTCAAAATGTGTTGTTTTTTTGTCATCCCTAAAATTTTAGTAAGGCCCACAATGTAGAAACCGAATAGGTGTCCCTAGGACTCTAATATGTAGTGCCACATATTTACTGATATTTAAATATTTTGCCTTGATTTCTTTTGCTTAAAAAATTGACTGAATCGAATTTGTCGCCTTAATAACTCTTTATTGCAATTGTCATCAAGGATAACTGATATCAAGTGGTTACCATGTTTGACATATCTTACAGCTATCTTCTCAAGCTTTAATAAATTAAACTTATCACTTCAGGGAACTTTTGTCACTGTTATCTCAATACATGAAAAAATCCAGGCTATGTTAAATAAAATACAGTTATGGGAATCTTGTCTAAATAGAGGAGTGACTGAGTGCTTTTCTATACTGCATGATTTTGTGTCCGAGTCAAAGAGTCCATTATCAGCAAAAATTACTTCTAAAATAACCAACCATTTTCAGAACCTGCAAGTTTCAATTAGAGAATATTTTCCAAGGCAAGGAGAGGATCTTGATCGGGTTCGCAATCCGTTCTGAGTCTCAGTCGAAAAAGCTCATTAAACTCTAACTGTAAAACTAACTGAACAGCTAATTGATGTTGCAGCTGATGGAAACATTAATACTACTTTTAATTCGGATACTTTTTTGGAGTTTTTTGCCCAGCTTAGAAATGAACGTCCAGAATTAGCTAATTTTGCTGTTAAAAAATTGTTGCTTTTTGCTACAACTTACCGTTGTGAAGTAGGGTTCTTAAAGTGTGCTCTTACAAAAACCGATTTAAGAAATAAACTAAATCCCGAAGCAGATGCGCATACAACTTTCAAACATTGAACCCGATATTGAGAAACTTGTCTTAAACAAATAAGCCCAAAATATTAAAACATTTTTAATACTTATTTTAGTGTTTTTACTGTTTCCGAGTTATTAATACCGGGTGTTTCATAACTATTCCGACAAACTTTAACCCCAAGTTCGGGGTAATATAACAAGTCAATTTATGCAAAAAATGTAATAAAAGTCTTACAGAAAAAGAGATAAAAAATTATAAAGTTGAAAACAAAATAAATTGATTTTTCTTAAAACGCTGTTTAATATTTTCTACATGGACTTAATTGAAATCCAATTTTAAATAATTAAAAAAATACTTTTGTTTAAAAAAGCATGTTGTACAGGGTGACCCGATCTTAACAAGCCAAACTTCACCAGCGTATTGTACGTTGAAAAATATGAAAAAAAATTCTGTACAACATAGATCGAAAAATGCTTCGTTAGGAAAATGCAGTGTGTTAAAGTTTTCTTAAAAAAAAACGAAAAAAATTATTATCTAGAAAACTACTACTACTATAAATGTAGCTTTACTTTTTTTTCTACGAATCGTCGTTTTTAACTAAAAAATAAGAATTGTTTTATCTCTACATAAAGATTTTACCCATAAAAGTTTTAAAAAAACAGCGTTTTGTTAATAAAAAGTCAAAGATAGTCAATAAATTTTAAAAAAGGTGATAAGTAAACTACTATCTACTATGAAATTCTTGTTAAGTAATTCAACGCAACATATTTACATATCTATAGCATCTTTTTTAGCTCACACATATACTATACGATAGTAGTGTGAGCTATGGTGATCCAAATTTTTTCGAGAAAAAAAAAGTTGCTCCGATTTCAAAAATTTTTATATATCTTTGCGTTTCAGATGATTTTGAAACTTTTTTGTCGCGCCGTCTGTCTGTCTGTCTGTCTGTATGTCTGTCTGTCTGTCTGTCTGTCTGTCTGTATGTCTGTCTGTCTGTATGTCTGTCTGTATGTCTGTATGTCTGTCTGTAACGACCAACGCGCATAACTCAAAAACCGCTTGGCCGATTTTAATGAAACTTGGTACCTAGGCTGGGTCTTGCGTCGAGATGGTCCCATTTAAAAATGAACAAAATCCACCGAACACAAGCCAAATAAAAGGGTGGGGGAAGATTTCAAAAATTAGAGTTTATTTGAAAATATGGCGTGTGTGATATCAAACGAAAGGTAATTGAGTATGGAGTTAAACAAAATACATTTTATTTTTAATTTTTCTTCAAAAAGAATGGGGGTAGATTTCAAAAATTAGAGTTTACGTGCAAATATAGCGTGTGTGATATCAAACGAAAGGTAATTAAGTTCGGAGTTAAACAAAATACATTTTAGTTTTTGGTTTTTTTAAGGGTGGGGGTAGATTTTAAAAATTTGAGTTTAAGGCAAAACATGGCTTGTGTGGTATCAAACAAAAGGTAATTTAGTCTGAAGTCGAATAAGATATATTTCAAGTTTTAGTTTTATTAGCTCGCACGTACACTATAACTATAGTAACTAGTGTGAGCTTAGGGGCCCATATATTGGCAGAGTATTTTTCATTATAAGCTATTGAGTAGAAATCAAACATAAGCTATTGAGTTATTCTCCACTCTTTTCGAGTTCCCACTTCCACAAGTAGTTGTATTGTATTGCAATGTATTAAATTTTGATAGACCATTCTTGAGAAATTTCGCAACGTGGCATCATCACCAAATGTTCAGGATTTCCTAAGATTTCCTTTTTGAAATTTATTAATCTATAATTATTCATTTACCAAACTTATTAAATATTGAAATGTCAAGATTTTATTTTATTTCAGCATCACCTTCAGTTATGTGAGGTGGTGGGGAACCTGGAATATGACCCTTCCTAAAAAATCTGGCGAAGACTGGACAATGCCTCACTTGGACGAATTTACTTTAGAGTCAAGAGTAGAAGATACTACGGTAATAATTTATTATTTAAAAAATCAAACAAGTTTCGTGGCTAGTCGGGTAAAAAGGAGTGAGTCGTTTGATGTTAAGCTTCAAGCTACCCACGAAAAAATATAAGAGAAACAAAAACCCCTTTTTACCCGATTAGCCACGAAACTTGTTTGATTTTTTAAATTCACGGATACTAAATTTCACGTTTGTAGTAATTCAGATTTTTGACAAATTTATGTAAAATTATGCTGCAACTGCACATTATTTTTACACAATTGTTTTTGATTAAATTCTCAAAAGAATTTGCCAAGAAATTTTAACAAAGGTAGCTGGGTTTTTAAAAATACTACAATTTGTTTTTCAGACTGAACTTAAAGGCCTGGGACTAATTAATGGCGCCATACAAGAGTCACTCAACTTTGGAGCAAAGCACCTCTTCAACAACTTTCCAAAAAGGGCTGCCGAATTCTTGAAGACGGTCCGTTTTAACGGAGTCTGGATGAATCCAGAGAACCCAGAAAAACTCTTGGCCGTTTTGGCTAACTGTGGTTTAAAACCATAATTTTTTTTTTAAATAAATAATTTTTTTTATTTTATTTTTAAGCTTTTAAATTTGAATATTTTAATTTTACGAAAATATAATAATAAATAATATTATGTTACGTCCTTACTACCGTCCTTATATTATACAGGGTGTCCCATAACTTAGCGGTCATAGGCCAAAAAGTGATAGAGGAGGTCATGTCTGATAAAAAAGTTCCCATAATGCTATTAAGGATATTTTTACATTGTGTAGAAACAGAATTTTAAAGTGTTATTTTTATTATTGATTTTCATTTTAAATACATTCACTAAAGCCAGTTTTTTACACCACAGTTTACCAATTTATTGGTCAGCTATTATTTAATTTTAGGTTTTTTTTAGTGCATTTTTAGTCTTACCCTAACAAAGGTAATGGTAGACCACAGTTATAGGACGCGGGAGGGTGGTCGAGACCTTGTGGGGCTGCTGAGGTGGTATTGAGCCTCAAAAGTCGTTCCGCTTTAAATGCCAAGGGCGGATCCAGAGGTGCTTCTCGGGGGGGGGCACTTTAGGTGACATTCTCTGTTGGTAAAAAACGGTATATATTAGCTCACACATATACTATAGTAGTGTGAGCTATAGTGATCCTAATTTTTTCAAGAAAAAAAAAGTTGCTCCGATTTCAAAAATTTTTATATATCTTTGCGTTTCAGATGATTTTGAAACTTTTTTGTTGCGCCGTCTGTCTGTCTGTCTGTCTGTCTGTCTGTCTGTATGTCTGTCTGTCTGTCCGTAACGACCAACGCGCATAACTCAAGAACCGCTTGCCCGATTTTAATGAAATTTGGCAGCTAGGCTGAGTCTTGGGTCGAGATGGTCCCATTTAAAAATGAACAAAATCCATCGAGCACAAGCCAAATAAAAGGGTGGGGGTAGATTTCAAAAATCAGAGTTTATGTTAAAATACGGCGTGTGTGATATCAAACGAAAGGTAATTGAGTCTGGAGTTATAAAAAATAAACTTTAGTTAAAAAAAAGGGTGGGGGTAGATTTGAAAAATTAGATTTTAAGTGAAAATATGGCGTGTGTGTTATCAAACGAAAGGTAATTGAGTCTGGAGTTAAACAAAATACATTTTAGTTTTTTTTTAAAGGGTGGGGGTAGATTTCAAAAATTAGAGTTTAAGTCAAAACATGGCTTGTGTGGTATCAAACGAAAGGTAATTGAGTGTCTGGAGTTCAATAAAATATATTTCAGTTTTTAGTTATATTAGCTCACGCGTACACTATAACTATAAAACCTAGTGTGAGCTTAGGTGCCCATAGATTGGCAGAGTTTTTTTCTAAGCAGCATTTTATTAAGTTAGTCAGAACTAAAAAGTACAATATCTTACATATATCTTTACAAAATATTTTGCAAGTTTACGCTAGAAATTCAGGATCATTTATTAATAAAAGTGGTTGTAATTTCGATGATAATAACAATAGACACATTCATGCGCCGCAAGCAAAAATTTTGATATTATATTAGCAAAAACTTTACTTTTTACTCATTTTTTGTATATTCAAAAAATTCTCGGGGGGGGGGGGGGGCAAGTGCCCCTGGTGCCCCACCCCTTGGATCCGCCACTGTTAAATGCTCGCATATAAGGAACATTTTTAAATAAAAATCGATACAACAAGAAAAGTTAATGGTAAAGTTAACAGTTTTAAGGTAAAACTGGTTACATAATATTTTTAACTGATCCTTTTTTTTTTAACCAATATCTACTACAACCGCCATAAAACTTGTGTATCATATTGGGTTAAAATCGTTTGAGGTGTTCTTGAGTTATCGTGGTAGGTAGTATTTGTCGATAGCCTGTGGAAAGCCTTACAAGAAGGGATTAGCCACGTATCGTCGGATTAGGTTCGTTCGATACTTTTTCTTCGACATTATAATACGTAGACATTATAATACGTAGACGCGCTTAAAATACTGAAATGTTTCCAAAAATTTGAAACTGCATTAAACTAAGAATACCAAAATGGTTACTATGGTAGCACGTGCCACTTTTTTGGCAGTTTTTATGTGACATAAAGTAGTGAAACGACTATACCATAACCAGAAACATGTTGAATCATAGTAAATAGTAGATGTAGATTGGCATTGTTAGAAAATTTCTTCAGGGTTGCCAATTCTTTTTATGGAAAAACGCTATTATTATTTCTTTGTGGACAATGGACAAATGCAAAATGTTTTATTATTTCTTTAAACAAGTGTTACAGACATATAGTTATGAAAAATGATATCTTACAAAAATACTCGGGAATTTTTTCCCATTAATACAAATTTCTGCTTTGGCCGTTCTTCGGGCTAGATGTGCAGGTGCAATAGTGTCCTAGAGGACATATGTAGGTACATACCATATACGAAAAAGCTATACTGGCCATAGGGAAGCCTGTTTAGATTTTTTTTTTATTTATTAGGTGTTTAGAGATGAATAGGAACATTGATAAGGGTTTACCCCGATCTCAGTAAATTTTGACCGAAAATTTTGAATTTTTTAGATTTTGGGGTGTCTAGAAGGGGTTTTTGAAGGTTTTTGTAGCCGTTTAAAACAAAAAAAATATTATTATATTATTTTTTAGTTATATAAATATATATTTTGAATGTACACCTGTGTTAATTTGGGCTTTACAGCGGCAATTTAGAATTTCGCTGCCGTGTTGGCCGCCATCTTGAATATCTCAGCCCCTCTCAACATATCGAGGTGGCAACAGGGATATTCGGATTTAGCGGAGTCGAAATAGGGGGAATTGATAATTTTCTAAAAAGTAATAACAAAATGCTTCTAGAAAGTGGATTTTCTGAAATCTTGCCTTAACTAAAAAGCGGTGTCAAAAAATCTTTTTATCAAAAAGGCCACAGAAATCAAATTTTGATGCTGTGTCCCCAAATTATTTACCATAAATTACATAAAATACGTTTTTAATTTGAACAGGCTGAGAAAATTAAAGGATCATTTAGTTTTGGCTGGAATTTTTTACAGGTTTTGGTAAAAGTGAACCACAAAAACAAGATCCCTCTAATTTTCTATTTGTTTTAACTTTGACATCAAGAAGATCATATCAAAATTTACAAAGAGCTGTAAGTTAGCACACTCTAGGTATGTAAGTATCATAAAAATATTTATTTCAAAAGTATATTTTTTTAAACAAATTTTATGAGTTAATCAACATGTTTTTAAAACATAAGTATGTGTTTGTTTCACTTATCTGTCTCAGTAGGTAATGTAGATGATTACAAACGTGAGATTGGTAAGGTTTTTCCAAAAAAATTAATTGCAAAAAATTTTGATGGAATACATAGATAAATTTGGAGGTCTTATTTATATTTTAATTTTTTTGGCACCAAAATAAATTAGATTAAAAATTGGCGCCTGGCGGGCGTTACAATAATACAAATATAATTGTTTTTTAAAATAATAAAATGCGTGACTACTTACTTATAAAAACAGGGGCGGCGCGTCGCACGCCTAAAAATCCGGATAATTTTTTAATCTTGGATTACCTAAAATGCCCTAAATTTTTTAACTTTTTGTTGGAAAGAAAAAAACGAAGCTGTTGTATACCAAGATAATAAAAATAACAGGAGGATGTGGTGGACAGAGAAAATACAGGAAATGTTCAAAGAGAAAAAACGCACATACTTGAAATGGCTCAGTACTAAAGAGCAAAGAGACCTAGAAATCTACAGGGAAACCAGAAGACAGTCAAGAAATTTGATACATTTAGATCATAAAACCAGCACAATGGACAGAACACTACTGCTGCAGGAGACGAGACCCGAATATCTAGCAGCCTCTCCAAGGAGAGACATAGAAATACATGGAGAGGAAGTAAACTTCGAAAAAGAAATTATAAAGAATAGTATTAGAAAGCTTAAATCCGGAAAAGCCAGCGGACCTGGAGGAATATATGCTAAAATGCTCAAATATGGATCTGAGAAACTACTCGAAAATCTCACATATATTATCAATCAATGCATGAACGGACATCCAGTACCTGATGATTAGAAAATTGCATTCATATTCTCAATACATAAAGAAGGAAACAAGCTGGATTGCAACAATTACAGAGGGATTTCAGTAACCAGTACTCTAAGTAGATTGTACGGTAGGATTCTTAGAGATCTAATAGATGATGATTTTCATGAACAAGAAGAAGAAGAGCAAAGTGGGTTTCGTGCATTTAGATCTTGTTGTGATAATGTTTTTTGTCTTAAACAAGTAATTCAGAAAAGGAGCGCCAGAAATATAGAGACTTATGTTACCCTTGTGGACCTACAAAAAGCATATGATACTGTTCCAGTAGAAAAATTATTTACAGTGTTAGATCAGACTAATATCAATCATACAGATAAAAGAACTATACAAAGGGTCAAAATCTAAAATTAAAATTGGAAGTCAACTTTCAAAAGAATTCCTGGTAACAAAAGGTTCAAGACAGGGATGTATCTCTTCAACTCTTTTTAAAATATACATGGGAATACAACTTAACGACCGATTTACCATATACATACTACAATTTGTTGACGTCCAAGTAATTGTAGCTAATGATAAAGAACTCATGGAGTATATGATGAGAAAGTTAATGGAAGAATGCCAAAAGTGGGGATTAACAGGGAACGTGGACAAGAAAAGTACTTATAGAAATAAAATTTCGGACTTCCATTGTCTTTATTTATTTTAAAACACGACGTTTCGGTTAGTAAGTATCTCTAACCGTTATCAAGTGTGAACTAAACAGTCTAGTCTCTAGGCTACTACTTATACTACTTGGTGTGCAGTCAGGTGTGACGGCCCGCCCCCTTTTTTAATCCTAAGACGCCTGTTTTCCTTAAGGAGTGGTTTCCATATGTTTGGTATGTCCGTGCTTGGTTGACTGAAAACTTCTTTATTCTGCATTATATACGCAGCTTCAATAAACTTTCGTTTTCGCCAATGCGACTCCTTATGTAAAACTTTAGCTTCTGACCACTGAATCCTGTGATCATTTGACCAAGCATGATCTGCTAAACCGGATTTTTCAATATCCCCTAATTGGGTACTTTTTAGATGTTCATTTACTCTAACCTTAAGAGGGCGTTTCGTTTCACCTACATATGATTTACCACACTCACACGGGATTTGGTAAATACATTCCTTATTATTTGAGGGATTGTCTGGTTTTGTTTTAGTTACAAAACTTCTTATCGTATTTCCCGAAGAAAATACTGTGTTTATATTATAGTGTTTAGCTATTCGTCTTATGTTTTCTGAAATCCCTTGAACATATGGAATGTTAATAACACCTAACGGATTATTATTTTGAGAATTTGGTACATTTAGTTTGTTTTTAATTTTAAATATCGTTGAGTTTATTAATTTCTCGGAATAACCATTCTGTTGTAAGTCCTTTTTAATGTTGTTAATTTCTGTGGTTAATTCTTCATTATTACTACAAATATTTACGGCTCTTAAATACAAACTTCTTATAACTCCTTGTTTTGTTGCAACAGAATGATTAGACTTAAAATTTAGGTACTGTCCCGTGTGTGTAGGTTTCCTATATACAGTGGTTTGAATGTTTCTGTCTAATCGTTTGACAAGAACATCCAAAAAATAAGGCCGAATCTTTTTCAATTTCCATGGTGCACTTGATTGTTGGTCGAATACCGTTTAAATGGTGTAGAAAATTTTGTAGTTCATCATCATTTTCCGGCCATATAATAAATGTGTCATCCATGTATCGTAGCCATAGTTTTGGTTTGACTCTTGCTGTGTTGATCGCATGGCCCTCGAACCACTCCATGTAGATGTTTGCTACCACTGGCGAAAGAGATGAACCCATTGGGAGTCCATCATTTTGCGCGTAAAACTTATCTTTCACTTGAAAGTAAGAGTTACGGAGACAGAGCTCCAAAAGATCCATCACCCCTTCCACCGATAGCGTTGTTCTCTCGTGAAGTGTATCATCAGTTTGTAATTTGTTTTTAATGATACTGAGTGACTCATTTATTGGCACGTTGGTGTAGAGACTTTCTACATCAAAACTTACAAATCTATCGCCGGGATCTAATTCGATACCTTTTAAAACCTCCACAAAATGTTCCGAGTTTTTGACAAAAGATTCGGACTTACCCTGTAGTGGTTGAATTATGTCCAACAAAAACCTCGACAAAGTGCTGGTCGGTGAGTCCCTGGAGCTGGTAATTGGTCGCAGTGGTATATCCTTCTTATGGATCTTTGGTAATCCATAAAAATGTGGTGCCTTACTGTGGTGTGGAGTGAGGCGGGATCTAGCAGCGTCCGGGATTCAAAGTCCTGTAGATGCGTCCTTCTATGGTGGTGGTTGGGTCTTTGGGTAGTTGCTTGTAGTCTCCTTTCTCCAGAACTTCTTGGATCTTTTTGTCGTAAGTCTCGACATCCATGATCACCGTTGCGTTTCCTTTGTCGGCTGGTAGAATCTTGATTGATTTGTCAGCCTGCAGGTTCTTGATTGCCCGTTGTTCTTGACTGGTGATGTTTGTCTTTTGTTGCTTCTTTCTGTCCAACGTTGTTCTTACTTTATGGCGAAACTCATCAGCTTCGGGTTGAGGTAGACTAACGGTCTCTATTGCTGCAATAATTTCCAGTGTCGGTGTCTGTGCCGGTGCAATGGCGAACTTAAGTCCCTTACTGAGTACCAATTCTTCGTTGGTGCTCAGAGTCCTTTTGGAGATGTTCACTATAGTGCTTGGTGTTGTTGAGTCTGTTCTATCTTGAGTACGTGTCTGTAGTTTCTTGAGTTTTTCTCGGTGAGTTGATCGTATCTTCTGTCGTTCTCTGTTGCACGTACTGTCAATTTTACTCAGTATCGGTTCGTAGTCTTCCTCCCATGTGTGTCGTCTAATTTCGTCAAATCGCTCCTCCATGTCGGCGTTGAAGTTGGCTTTTCTCCATCGATGGTAACTGATTTGGGATCGGATTAGTGCTTGGCTTGTCCTCTCTAAGATCTTCTTCGTTCTCACTCCCGGAAAGTTGGCTTTTAGGCGGAAACCAACCGGAATGACACCACTGTCGCGCGCCTCGCACAAGAATGAAATGTGTTCTTCTTCCTTTATCACTTTAAGTTTGGTCTTCTCGTAGCCTCTGAATAGATTGTTGATTCCGGGTCCGTACCGTTCTTCAACTCTTTGTTTGAAACTCGTAGACAATGATTGTGTAGAAATAAAATTTCGGACTTCCATTGTCTTTATTTATTTTAAAACACGACGTTTCGGTTAGTAAGTATCTCTAACCGTTATCAAGTGTGAACTAAACAATCTAGTCTCTAGGCTACTACTAATACTCACAGGATTCAGTGGTCAGAAGCTAAAGTTTTACATAAGGAGTCGCATTGGCGAAAACGAAAGTTTATTGAAGCTGCGTATATAATGCAGAATAAAGAAGTTTTCAGTCAACCAAGCACGGACATACCAAACATATGGAAACCACTCCTTAAGGAAAACAGGCGTCTTAGGATTAAAAAAGGGGGCGGGCCGTCACACCTGACTGCACACCAAGTAGTATAAGTAGTAGCCTAGAGACTAGATTGTTTAGTTCACACTTGATAACGGTTAGAGATACTTACTAACCGAAACGTCGTGTTTTAAAATAAATAAAGACAATGGAAGTCCGAAATTTTATTTCTACACAATCATTGTCTACGAGTTTCAAACAAAAAGTACTTATGTATTGGAAACGAATCCAGTAAGTTACAACTAGACAATGAACAAGTAATATCTTTATGCAATGAGTATGTATACTTGGGTGTCACATTTGATAAGACAGGAACAGACTGTAAAGAACTGTAAAACAGAATAGTAAAAGCAAAAAGGGTTACTGGATGTCTTAACAGTATTTTATAGAGCGGAGAGATAAAAAAGAATGTAACATTTAACATATATGAATCAATGGTTAAAAGCACGCTGTTGTATGAAATAGAGACTTGTCGCGTAACAGAATAATACAAAACAAAAATGGAAAGTGTCGAAATGGATGCAATAAGAAGATCAATTAGAATATCTAGAACAGATCACATAAGAAATGAGATCATAAAAGAAAGAATGGGAAGCATAACAGATGACATCACTAAAAGGCAACTGATATGGTACGGCCATGTACAACGGATGAACGACGAAAGATTACCAAAGCAGAAATAGGGGCAGAAAAAGAGGGCGCCCTATACTAGAATGGCAACAGTCAATCAAAAGATCAATGAGTCAAAAAAATCTTACAGAAAATGATTGTCAGGATCGAAGGAGGTGGAGAATAGGCGTCGGACAATGTAGAAAAACGTTCTAAACCGACATAGTAGTAGTAATAATATGGCAAAAACAGCCTCGTTGCAGTAAGGACCAAAAAATGACCTTTCCAACAAACACTCCTTAAAATACTCTGCCAATATATGGGCCCCTAAGCTCACACTAGGTACTATAGTTATAGTGTACGTGTGAGCTAATATAACTAAAAACTGAAATATATTTTATTCAACTCCAGACTAAATTACCTTTTGTTTGATACCACACAAGCCATGTTTTTACTTAAACTCAAATTTTTTAAATCTACCCCCACCCTTAAAAAAAACAAAAACTAAAATGTATTTTGTTAAACTCCGGACTCAATTACCTTTCGTTTGATATCACACACGCCATATTTTCACTTAAACTCTAAGTTTTGAATTATACCCCCACCCTTTTTTTTAAATAAATTAAAATGTATTTTGTTTAACTCCAGACTCAATTACCTTTTGTTTGATATCACACACGCCATATTTTCACATAAACTCTAATTTTTTAAATCTACCCCCACCCTTTTATTTGGTTTGTGTTCGGTGGATTTTGTTCATTTTTAAATGGGACCATCTCCACCCAAGACCCAGCGTACGTACCAAATTTCATTAAAATCGGCCAAGCGGTTTTTGAGTTATGCGCGTTGGTCGTTAGAGACAGACATAAACAGACAGACAGACAGACGGCGCAACAAAAAACTTTCAAAATCATCTGAAACGCAAAGTTATATATAAAAATTTTTGAAATCGGAGCAATTTTTTTTTTCTCGAAAAAATTAGGATCACCATAGCTCACACTACTATAGTATAGTATATGTGTGAGCTAAAAACACAACTCACATAGTATATCTTACTAGTCGTAGTCCCATTAACCTCAAATTAGTATTAAATTGACACCTGGTCCAAATTTTTTTAAGCGATAAAGATTTTGCAATGAGAATAAATTCTTCAATATTATAAGTCGAAACACTTATTCATAAACACACGATTTCGTATTGCAAAAAATCCCAGTTGATTATTATTGACAAAAATTTCGCAACCAATTTTAAAGACATTTTTCATGTTTTTCGCACGACACGTTTAATACTTTAACACCAAACATACTTACATTTAAGCATTAAGACTGTTATTATTGCTACATAGACATTTTTGTCAACGTAACTCTTCAATTATTTTGTCTTTAATACGTCAGTTTCCGTTTTTATAAAATACTTAAGAAAAAATAATCCCAAACAACTGAAAAAAACCCATCTACACAAGAAGGGCGATAGAGCAGACACAAAAAACTATTGACCTATAATTCCTCAATGTAATTTATAAGCTTTTCACGAAAATATTAACAGATGGACTAACAAAAAAAATTGGAATAACTGGATAAAACAGCTAAGAATATAGGCATAAACTGCACTAAAACTAAAATCATAACAAACACAAATGAAGAATAAACCAAGAGAAAATAGAACAAGTAGTGAGGAGGGACTAATAAATAATTGGCTAGTGTCACTGTCTTAGCAGTTTTTCAGGACTTTTTTCAAACAAGAATAGAAGACCTTGGTGTAAAAACCATCCAAGTCCACTTTTGGTTTAAATGACGTATTTCTACATTCATATATTTTATCGCATCTGCAATCGATTGGTGCAAGTTCAAAGTATATTAATGGTTTCAAGTGCTCGAGGGGACTTGGCTGACAGTACCCTTTGGGGCAAAAACAAGTCATGTCCAGGACATGTCCGATTTTTGCACCAACGTAAATCGTAGTGGAGTGGAAGTTGAAGAAGATCCAGAAGCACCAGTGGAGGCGGTAGAACTTCAAGAGGAACCATTAGAAGACTCAGCTATGAATCAGACTCTTCGTTTATGTAATACTGTACTTGAATAATATATTATTTATTAAATAAATATTGGTTTTTCAAGAGTGTCTTTATTCGCACTAAATGTATGTGTAGTCCAATTGATAATAGAAATAACAATAATATGTGGTGGATGGAGAAAATACAGGAAATGGTCAAAAAGAAAAAACTCACATACTTGAAATGGCGCAGTACTGAAGAGCAAAGAGACCTAGAAATCTACAGGGAAAACAGAAGACAGCTAAGAAGTTTGATACGCACAGAAAAGAATGAAATGTTCGAACGCAAATTCCACGATATAAATACACACGTAGGAGGAAGAAGACTTCTGAATTATAAAAATTCATTTCTACGGTAAAAAAGCCAACAAAAGAAAAAGTAACCATCCAGATCATCAAACCAAAACAATGGACAGAACACTACAGGGGACTGCTGCAGGAAACGAGACCCGAATATTTGTCAGCCTCTCCGTGGAGAGACATAGAAGTACAATTGCAGAGGAATTTCAGTAACCAATATTTTAAGTAGATTGTACGGCAGGATTCTTAGAGATCTAATAGAGAATGACTTTCATGAACAGGAAGAAGAAGAGCAATGTGGGTTTCGTGCAGGCAGATCTTGTAGTGATAATGGTTTTTGTCTTAAACAAGTAATTGAGAAAAGGAGCGCCAAAAATATAGAGACTCATGTTACCTTTGTTGACCTACAAAAAGCATATGATACCGTTCCAGTAGAAAAATTATGGACAGTGTTAGAGCAAGCTAATATCAATTATACATACATAAAAGCGATAAAAGAATAGTTAAAACGACTCACATGAAAACAAGTGAAGTTAATTTTGACCATTAATTTTCAGTTTCCTTTCTTTATAGTTAATAAATCTGAGGTATTTTCTCTGTATTTTTTTTATAAATATTTTGAGCCACTCTGTAGTTATGTAACGCAAACTATATGTCAAAAGTTTATAAAATTCTTAAAAGGACTATTTTTTCAATAAAATAAGACTAATATCGGTTTTTTATTTTTATTTGACGATAAGTTATTACAAAAAAACTACAAAGAGTCACGTTTTTCCATACTTCAGTGGCAATCAAAATCTTCAATTTCAGCACAAATTCCAAAATCCATTTTGACGCCGCCAAGACAAATCAAACTAAAGAACTGACGCCTGACGGTAAATATCAAATAAACTTGTCAGTGCCATCTAGTATATCAAGTGACATAAAAGCAATATATAAAGTGACTGCAATTTATATAAAACTTTAAATATAAATTACTTTTACGCACGCCGTGCGTGAAATAGTAGTTTACCTAACTAGTGCGGAAAGTGCCTCTTTTCCGCACGCGATTGCAGATGGCCAAACGACGCGATAGCGGAGTTTGGCCAGCAATTCAGTGCGGAAAAGACACTTTACGCACGAGTTAGGTACACTATTTTTTCTATAAGCGTGAGGAAAAAACTAAAAATTAATCAGAAAATTATTTATATTCAAAACGTTTTAATCAAATCAATTATTATTATTCACATTCTAGCGGCTTCTAGAACTGACTGGGGTAGATCTTCGTCCGAAGAATCCATTGAAAATCTGATTTTTTTGTTTGAAAAATTCAAAAGACGCTTGTATCTGCAAAATTGGCTTTGTTTTGACAGTTTGTTTGTACTTTGTTGCTATGGTGATTTAAGATGCCAAATCTAAAACCACTAGTGTTCATTGTTGTTTGACATTGACAATGACGATATTTATTCCGGGGAGGTTTAAAACTTATAATTTGAACCTATTTTACTGAAAACTTTATTTTATCGAAAATATTGAAAATATAGCAGAATTTTAGTCAATTTGAATATTTTTAGGATATTTCGTGTGCTAGGAAAGATACAAATGTATTTTGAACGGTCTAAATGTTATAGAACACCTCGAAATCGTAACAAATTTACTTTTCCGCACTAGTGCGGAAAAAATATTTTTCCGCACTAGTGCGGAAAAGTGGCACTTTCCACACTAAAATGCGTGCGGAAAAGTGGACTTTTCCGCACGCTTATAGAAAAAATACTTTTACGCACGCTAAATTTCAAATTGAGTTTTAGGCCTAATTAGACTTATTGTCCCATTTATAAATTCAATTAAATTAAAAATGAAAACAGAATTTGTTATTTGCTGTTTTTATGTAAAAAATACCAAATATATTAAAATGTAAAACCAAGCTTTTTATGCAACTAGGAAAAATGTTGTACCTACCTCTTGCAGAAAGTGCCTTTTCCGCCCTTGACGGCCGCCGTCGCGTGCGTAAAAGTATCACTTTCCGCACTAGTTAGGTAAATAACTATTAGTACCTCCACCTTTGAATTCTAGGACGGCTGATTTTTGCCCCAAGGTCTTATAGAGCTATTATAGCTCTTATCCTTGTGATCGACATTAAGGAGAGTGAAAACCACACAGTTTTATATATCTTAGCTTTTTTTCTACAATAATTTAGCTTTACATTTTGTTAGAATTGACAATATACGTGACGATGCCATGTTACGTTACGGCATCATACCCGTGAAATAAAGACAATGCTAAATCTTGAGTTTAGGATTACGAAATTTTTTAAGTATAGACATTGAAACCAAATGCGCTTTTGTTGTGTTAATGGAGCATCATTTTGACTAGAAGAAATCACAAAGATTACTTTGTAAAGACATTTTAAAAGGGAAAAATAGTAATATGGCTACGATACATGGATGACACATTTATTCAAGGCCAACATAAAAATAGAGGCCACGACCCTGAAAAAATCAGCTGTTCTCTGGGGGCTGACTTTTACATTGGGTCTTATGGGAGGTCAGACGTTTTTTTAGGATATTTTCAAAATGGCACTACAGATTTCCGCGAAATTTCAGTTAAATATTCTCAGACACCATCCCGATATTCTAGCAAACTTTTGTAAGGATGTAAGATGATTAAAAGCTTAAAATCTTCAACATTTAGCATTTCTTATTATGAATTCAAATTACCCGCCATGTACTGTATGCCAACTGTTATATTTGACATGTATTTGACTTTGTCATCTGTGTTTGTCACATTCGCTTCTGCTTTAAATTTAATTTTTGTGTGAGCTAATGAAACGGCTCTGAAAAATTAAGGATTACTATACATTTAAACATAATTGTTCTGCAAGAATATAGTAAAAACAATCTCAAAACCGGCTTTATATAAAAAAAATTAAATATTCATGAACCGTCATTCCAACTTCAATATTTTAAAGACAATCAGTTGTGTCGTGACGTGACCATCAAAAAAAAATCAGCCCCGGATGTGACGTCAACCAAGTGGAGGATTGTGGCCCGTCCGTTTTGATAGCCCTGATTTATTATATGGCCAGAGAATGATGACGAATTGTAAAATTTTTTACACCATCTGAAGGGTATTCGACCAAAAATCAAATGCACAATGGAGATTAAAAAAGATTCGGCCTTACCTTTTTTGGATGTTCTTGTCAAACAAATAGACAACAAATTCAAACCACTGTACAGTACAACTTCAGTAACCCGGACACATATCGTTCCGGGCAATGTCGGATTATCGAGGTATCCGGACTACTGGGACTATTTATTTTTTTTATAAAATTCGCAAAATTTCATACTAAAATACCTTTGTGTGAAACCACCGGTCGTGGATTGGCATGGAACATTTGTTCCTGACTATCAAGACGCGTTCCAGACGGGGATCACTCGTATCCTCATGATCGACGTTGGAGAAAGTGGAAACCAAACAGTTTTAACAAGTTCCCAACGAAAGCCTCAAACCATCAGTATAATTCAATGCCGGTAGGGGTATTTTCCCTCGGAGTAGTTGTTTCTGGTGGTTTCACACAACTTATGCTCTACACGGAGCTATCGCCTACATTCACCTGAGGATGACCCAAAAGGTCGAAACCGGTCCGGTCGTGGATTGGCATGGAACATTTGTTCCTGACTATCAGGACGTGTTCCAGACGGGGATCACTCGTATCCTCATGATCGACGTTGGAGAAAGTGGAAACCAAACAGTTTTAAAATACCTTTATTTCGTAAAAGTGTTTATATAAAAAAAGGTAAAACTTAAAAAATCATTCCAATGTTATAAAAATATTAAACTGCAAAATTATGTTCCTATGTAGATACATACATACCTATGTATAACTTAAACTGCATAAGTATAACTTAATCTATTTTTTTTTTTTAAGTGTCTAACTAAGTTTGAATACTCTTGTGTTTAGCTAGTTCTAACGCTTTTTCCTTTAGCCGTTTGAGTAACAATATGTCCTCCATTGGAATCATATTCCTCTGTCCATTGAATGGATACTGATAATGACCTCGCAGCGCCACCGTGCTTTATTCTCTGCACCATTCCTCCTTCAATGTCTGATTTGCCGGATTCATTCTGTTGGTCTTTGTTAACTATTGCTTCGTTTATTATGTCTTCTTCTGTTTGGTCTACAATAATGTCTTTTTCTCCAGTCGCCAACTCCATAATATCATTACTACTTAAGTCATTTTCTAGATCTATGATATTCAGTGAAGCTGTAATGGCCTTAAGGTCTGACTCATTTACAACGCAAAGTCTCTTTCATAGTTCCGAAAGTGGAAAATTTTCTTCATCAGACTCCGCTTACTCTAACACCTCTGTACTGCGAATGGGTTCAGTCCATAATGCACCCCAGCTCTTTTGAATATTTCTTTGAGAGATTGATGTCCAAGCGAAATCAAAGTTATCTACTGCAAGTTGTATTCTTTCAACATCTTTACCATACTGCTCCTTCATTTGATATGACTTGATTGAGCAAGCGCTTCCTGTATCCCACCTTTATGTTTTGAATCAAGTTTTGGTCCATTGGCTGTAGTACTGCCGTGCAGTTAGGGGGCAAGAACATAACTCTAAAGTCTGGATCAAAATTTATTTCTTCCTCTGGAATAAATTCAGAAATGCCTACAATTATTACGTCGCGTGAAACTTGTTAAGACAGGAAACTAAATTTTATTTCTACTCATTCATTGTTGAAAAGTTTCAATCAAAAAATTGGTTAAAAGTCTTGTGATGATCATTTAACTATTTAATAATTGAACGATGATCTTCTTTACACTAATTGTAGACTGGAAAAATGACCATCAAAATATCCTGTGACCTTTTTTTACGCACCATCAAAGATCTCTGTCGCAAAACATTATAATTTGCGAAGTGAGCAGGAAAAAAAAATGGCGCATCCGGTAATATACTTAAAATCTAATTAAATAAATAAATCGTAAGAATGCATGGTCAGTTTGATGTTGGGGTTACTACATCTGATTAATACTACTTTTGACTATGCTTACCCGTTTCTGATTGCGGCACCAATATAAGCCAAGAATCATAGAACATTAGAGAGAGCTAATAGAGACTTATTGCAATAAATAGGGCAGTAATTGTACCAGGCACTATTCTGACAGTTTCGCATTATAAGAACAGCTGTCTTACTTTAAAATTAGGCCTTTGTGTATTATAAAAGCCGGAATTAATAGTGCTTTCACTCGTAATTGAAAATAAACGACTGAATATTTAAATGCGAGTTTGATATATTTTTTAAAAAGATCAACTGTCTGTTTTCAATGAAAAATTGTCAGAATAGTGCCCAGCACAATTACTGCCTGGCTTTATTGCAATAAGTCCCTATTAGCAGTGTTTCATCAGGCCGTTCGACGGTCATAATCCAAAAGCGCGCGTAATGCAGTACGAGGACGGTTTTAAAACGTTTTGGTTAGATAGAACGACCAAATAACTGTCCAAAAAACGAATGCTGTTCGTGTAGTGATAGATTTACTTCAGGCACGTGATTATATGCGAGAGAGTTAAATTCAAAGTCACCTGATTAAAAGAAAGGGTAGATTTCGGCGTCTTGCGTAAAGATAGATCGAATGCAACGTATGAATTCGAGAGCACGAAATTAAAGTTGTACACAGAATTATACATTTTTAATTTAAGTTCTTTAAAATGCAGATAAAATTACATTAATTTAATTCATATTCACAAACTATAAACCACTACAGACTGTCTAATAAACTAAATGTACCAAAAATTAAAACGAACTTGCATTAACACATATTTTTGGGCGAAACTTGTGAAAAAATATTTATTTTGCCTAATATCACAAAGTTTTATGGAAAATTTATATATTTATTTTTTTGTATTTTGATTTTTCATAATATTTGTCAAATTACCTACATATTATAGAAAGCCCTAATATTTGCAAGGTTTTTGTGATTTTATTCATTTTTAGGAAATAGAGATCGTGATACTTCTAAGAAGTTAGGAAAATCACATTTTGTAGCTTGTACTTTGGTAGGTATATATAGTTAATGACCTTAATGTCGATGCCTTAAAGCGACGTCGTTTGTTCTTCCGCCAAATCTGGTGTAAAATTTCACAGCCGGTGTTATCCCTCTTCTTTTGACTTTTAGTTCACAGGTCACCGGGATTTGCTGCGATCAGAGTAAACACTTATGTTTCTATACACATCCAATCAGCGGCTAGAGGTATTGAAAAAGTAACTATTCGTTACTTGACTACTCGTTACTCGACAAATAACGGAGTAACGAATACCATTCCGAAAATTAAATGTTTACTTTCGTTACTTTGGTTACTTTGATTCCTTCGATTATTTTAGTATTTGTCTCTATTTTAATTTATTTTTAGATTTTAAGTATGTATTTCTTTGTATGTAAGGTATTAGATTTTTAAAACAAAGTTGTACACAGGACAGTTCCTACGTAATTCCTATCTTTATTTATTGTAGCATGCATTTTAAAAATTTAAATTGAATATTTCCATAATATCAACAACAAAAATATACCTACAAGTAACAAGTAACGATTAGTAACGAGTATTTAAAAGTAACGAAAATCAACACCTCTATCACCTGCTACTAGAGTAGTTTTTCTTTTTCTAAGCAGGCTACCCTATGGTCAGTATAGCTTTTTTCCATGTGGTATACTTACAACATTCCGCAGTCCCGTAGTAATAAAATTAAGAGGCTCTTAAAAATCAACAGATGCTGCAGATGTTGCACAATTTTTTTTTAGGAAATTTAAAAAATATTTTTGTTTTATTTGAAATTTTAGTTTTTTGGATTATTCACTGTTTTTTGATTTTTCTCAGACAAATGTAAATTTAATGTAATTTTATGGTATATTTTTATCTCAGGTGATGTAAACTAGAAATGTGTGTGTTTTACATACAATTTTTCCAGTGCAACATATGATAAACACAGACAAAGAAAAGAGAGAGGTCAAACATATCTAATGCGCATGTCTTTAATCCTTGTATTTCAGAGGAGTCCGAAACCAGTTTAAGTGGCTTGATTGTTGGTGCAAGAATTATTTGCCAGCTTTTGGCTACTTTTATATTTTAATATTATTTTTCATTTCAAATTTCGCGGGGCATATGCATATGACTTATCCCCGCACCGACACACGCGCGAGTCTGCGCGAGGAGTCGCAATCAGGAAACCGAGAAGAAGCACAAGAAACGCCGTGAGTGCTACAATTTTCCCGTTTTTTCCTATCTTCCAAGCGACCAAAACGACTGCAACTAGATGAAAACTAAGGTAGGTGCACTTTAGATATTTTATGTGCATCGTTTTTACTGATTTCCTTTCAATGAACTTTACAATTACGTTTTTCAATTTGGGTATTTCTCGAATGAGTGGTGTAAGTGGTGAACCAGCCAACCTAAACTCCACGCAACTTACGTTTGCACCCTCATTGGATGGTCCTTCAAACCGTTTCCTTTCAATTTACATTTTCAGCAATTATCCTGTAACTTTCCAAACTTACAAATTTCCAAAATTTTCCGTTTTCGGCGAGATTTTTCGTATTTTCTTAAGTCACGTGTGTTAAAAATATCAACTCAGGTGAGTTATATATCGAATATCGAATATACTTATGGAATTAAAAGGTATAGTCGACTAGGGTTACCAGACGTCCGGATTAATCCGGACATGTCCGGATTTTTACTACGTCCGGGTGGGTCCGGGCGGATTTTTCATAAACGTCCGGATTTTAATGTAGCCGCCTTTATAAACATCAAATAATGCAAAATAAACTAGTTTCAAAAAATGTAATTACACAATAATCGTCGATAAATTTAGTAGTGTGAATTCACCTTTAAGCGAGGTCTTCACATAATGTTTTACCTTACATCTTGCCTGTTCAGTCAAAACGCATCAAGTAAAACTTATTTAAGACGAAAGACCGCCTAGAGAACTGACCGGATCAAGCATTGTTTTCCAATAAAACCATCGTTTTGTATCAAAAACTGATCTAAAAACGTACGTTAAAACTATCAAGTGTCTACGCTAGTCTTTCAACCGTCATACTTGACCCTTTTGACTGACAGGCAAGACGTAAGGTAAAACGTTATGTGAAGACCCCGCTTAAAGTAGTATTATTAATTTTGCCTTGTTGAAGTTTACACTTCTGCCGTGTGGTCTTAAGCACACACAATTTTTTTGATGAAGTTTGTAATCTAAAAAAGTACATATCAGACAATTCTACTTCTGATGACCACAATCTGCCTACCCACGAAAAATGGGCAAAATGTTTTAATGCAAGTATTTCTGCCCAGTGGACCAAAGAAAGAAATAGGCTGCTTTTATCTTCTGTAAAAAGAATACTCATGACTTTATACAATTTAAGAAATATGAGCTGGTCAGAATTTTACGATTTTGTACTTCTGCCTAAAAATTCAACGCTGTTGAATAAAATACAAAGCAGTGAAAAGTACCTATAAAATAGTAGGTATATTATGTTATTTATTAGTTATTGTTTGAATTAAAAAAAAAGTTGATTTTCTGTGTGTGGCATCGAAAAAATTTTGACGTCCGGATTTTGTCCGGATTTTCTTGACGGCTGGTCCTGGTTAGAGACGTTTTCATCTGGTAACCCTATAGTCGACCAATACAGTATTGGAAGCCACGCGGAAAACTGACTGTCCAAGCATTGTCATCTTAACTGCAATTTGTGACACATTCTAAAGAAGATTTTAAAATTAAATTAGATGTATTGACACTAACTTACATACTTATTACAATGTTGTGAGTAATAATCCAAAACAAATTATAGGTTTCATAGCTTCATTAAACTTAAAGGCCTACGCGGCATCTACTGGTTTTACATTTGTTTGTTATTACAGCTTATTAATTTTTTTATCGTGGCAAAAATGGCAAGGATGTTAGGCATCAGTGCCTTTGGTGCCCTTTACCTACTTCTTAAATATTTTAATGAGTATGTAATATAATTTCTGTGAGGAACTTTGAGATAGTAAATATGTTTTTATTGCTAGACTTATATCGTCGTTGTTCATGCAAAACTTCGAAATTGATAAAATATTTATTGTATTTATAAGCGGCCGCGGAATTATTTTCGTAAACAAAAGTTTTGAAAACCCAATTTTTCGAAAAATTGTTATTAAAAAAAATTTCAGTAAATTAAAAAAAAAATCTTGTTCTGATTATTCTTTAAAAATGTTAACCAAATGCTCCTTGTTTAATTGTCGAATTTCAACTTTATTTTACCTTACTAGCCCGCGCATCAACGGCTAAAAAATGTATTGTTGTCGACAAAAAATAAATTTGAGGTAACGTGATAGTTAATAGACACTTATTGGAACAAAACCTGACCTTATTTTAAAATCGACCGTATTGTGACAGATTTACATTATAAAAAGCAGCTGATTTCCTTCAAAATTCGGCCTTTGTGTATTTAAGAACCGGATTTATTAGTGTCGGTATTTATTAAATGAAAGTTAACGACTTTATTTCTAAATTTGGCTTTGGTATGTCAATTTTAAGAGGTCAGCTGTTAGTTATCTCTGTAAATGTGTGAATAAAGTCGACTCTAAAATAAAGTCAGGTTTTATTCCAATCCAAGTCCCTAATGTCTTACTTGGGTGTATTTTACTGCCCTTATACCATAGGTACGGTTTAAAAACGTTTTTAAAACGCCCTTTTCGGACTTAGGGGACGTTTTAAAAACGTACGCCTAGGTCCCTCTGCATCCGATAGAGGTCCCTGGAAGGTCCCTGGAACGTTTTTGTAGGTCTTTTTTACGTTTTTAAAATGTCCCCACATGTCATTTTTAAGACGTTTTTAAAACGTTTTTCGGACGTTTGTCAAATTTAACTTTTTATATCTTTTGCAAAATTTGGGGACGTTTAATAAATGTTTCAGTGACGTTCGGAAACGTTCCAAGGCGTTTCGACGTACAAAAAATGTTTCAAGGACGTCTAAAAGACATTTTAGAGGACGTTTAAAAAACGTTCCAGGGGACGTTTAAAAAACTTTTAGGGGACATTTAAAAATCATTCAGGAGACGTTTAAAAAACGTTTAGGGGACGTTTTAAAAACGTTTCAAAGACGTTTTAAAAACGTTTCAAAGACGTTTTAAAAACGTTTCAAAGACGTTTTAAAAACGTTTCAAAGACGTTTTAAAAACGTTTCAGGGACGTTTTAAAATATGTTCCAGCTGCCCTACACAAAGTCTAGGCCTCGGGCCCCTTGGTATTATGCCCTTACATATTGGACCCTTTGATATTGGGCCCTCTTAAAACTTGACTACAATCTGAGTAGGGTAGAAAAGCTTTAAATGTATATTTTGCTGATCAGCCTATGTACATAATGATAATGATGCTGGTAAGAGAAATGTGAGGGCTCTTTAAAGTACCTTTTAAAAAGGTACTTTTTGGGACGTTTTAAAAACGTACTTTTCGGGACGTTTTAAAACGTACTTTTCGGGACGTTTTAAAACGTACTTTTTGGAACGTTTTAAAACGTACTTTTTGGAACGCTCTAAAAACGTACTTTTTGGGACGTTTTAAAAACGTACTTTTTGGGACGTTTTAAAAACGTACTTTTCGGGACGTTGTAAAAACTTTCTTTTTAGGTTTAGGCTGTATAATTTTTTATAAAATAAATGGATCCATGACGGATCTGATACCATCCAGCCTTGAAAATAGTTTTTTGTAAATAACTCAGAAACCAAAGCTTTTACGAAGTTTTTCGTTATAAGACAAATTATTGAGCAAAATGTAATCTACAATATTTTAAAAATAGCATACTGATGCGACACTCAATATGGTCAATCATCTTGTACATGGTATTTAGGAACACACTCTATAGGTATTTTTTATTCGAAGTTGTGTTCATTTTTTAAATTTTCCTGAGGCGGCCAAATCTGTGGGTCGGCCCTGCTACTTACACTTTCTTTTTAAATAATTCATAACCGTTAATTTATTCAAAAACCCATTTAGTAATTGTTTAAGTAATAATGTAATATAATTGCTCTTGCCCATATCGTGTTTATCCATATTTGAGCAGCTCGAGTGACGCCATCGTTTAAAGTTATTTCGGTGCCTTAGGTATAAAATCCTAATCTTTTTTTGCTCTAAATACTTTATTTGATGTGTTTTATGAAATCTGTATCAACAAAATCATTTCATGTAAAAAAAGCCAAGTACGCGAAAATGGTATTCCGTAAAAAGAATTGAGATAAAAGTAAAGCCAAGTTCTCCAATACAAATTTCAAAATGAAAGGTTCTTAATAGTTTGGAAATGTTTTTTTAAAACTTTGCTATTATAGCCAAACTACTTTATGATCAATTTAGCACTGTGTCTGAATAGTTATTTAAACAACAAGGTTTGAAAACGACTCTTTGCACACGATCGAGAGATGCTGGACAGAGCCGAAGGCGAGGTCTACAAGTCGAGGGAGTGTGCAAAGAGGTTTTCAAACGAGTTTTTTACAATATTTTTTATACGACTGCTAATAAAGACAGAAAAATCAAATTTTAATTTAACTTGTTTTTATTTCCGATATTTTTACAACAAAACTTTAAAAATTCAACAATTTTTTGACGTATCTAATCAACAAAACATACGAGCAGTGACGGTTGCTACGGAACTAAGCCAACTTATATTGATGGGTGACAACAACAAAAATTACAATGACGGGAGACCCGCATGCAGAAATGCAAAACGTTTTGCACACAGCGTGCGCAAAATGCCATTTTCAGATCGTGTTCTCCGTGCGCAAAACCCCCTTTTACAAGACAGTCGTATAAAAAAATATTTTCAAACTATTAAGAAACTCTCCTTTTAAAATTTGTATGGGAGAACTTGGCTATACTTTTATATCAATTCTTTTTACTGAAGACCATTTTCGCGTGCTTGATTTTTTTTTACATAAAATGTTTTTGTTATGATTTGATTCTTTTTTTAAAGGATTTGGTTAATATTTAAGTTTTAAGGTATTAAAATAAACTTAATATTGTTAATAACTTTTGTAATGCCTTATTAAGTTATTTAATTTTTTCTACGGTTTTATCATATTTCCTTTCAGCCTTCTAAAGCTCAGCTCTATAGCGTTTCTAGAAGTGGGCAATGTTACATTTACATAATTTTACATGTATAGGAAAGGGAAGTAAATTAAAATTTTGGTGTTTTTAAGTTTTTTCCTATAGTTTTATCATATTTCCTATCAGTCCTCCAAAGCTCAGCTCTCTAGCGTTTCTGGAACTGGGCAATGTTACTTTTACGTAACTTTACATTTATAGGGGAGGGAAGTTAATTAAAATGTGGGGTTTCTCCATTTTTTTATAATTTTATCATATTTCCTATCGTCCTCCCAAACCTCAGCTCTCTAGCATTTCTGGAAGTGAGCAATGTTACTTTTACATAATTTCCCATTTATAGGGGAGGTAAGCAAATTAAAATTTTGGGGTTTTTAATTTTTTTCCTATAGTTTTCTCGTAGTGGGCAATGTTACTTTAACATGTATAGGGGAGGGGAGTAAATTAGAATTTTGCGTTTTTTTAAATTAAATATGTTGATGTATTTTTTATTTAACAATCTTTCTAAACTAATAGAAAGTATCAGGTATGAACAAAAACTAGTATGGCGGTATTAACCCAAGGATGTGGCGGTATTGCCCTGTACCATGGGGGAATTCCGCCAACTGCAACTTATTTAAAAAATAAATATTTCTTTTATATTTATGTGGGCCAGTTTTAATTGTTTTTAAGAACGTCCTTATGAAAGAAAGTTTTCTGCTTGTAGTATTTATAATTTTTTTTTACCCACTTCATTTTTACTTACACAAGAAAAAATACTCTGCCAATCTATAGGCACCTAAGCTCACACTAAGTACTGTAGTTATAGTGTACGTGTGAGCTAATATAACTAAAAACTGAAATATATTTTATGCAACTCCAGACTCAATTACCTTTCATTTGATACCACACAAGCCATGTTTTGCCTTAAACTCTAATTTTTAAAATCTACCCCCACCCTTTTTTTAAAAACTAAAATGTATTTTGTTTAACTCCAGACTCATTTACCTTTTGTTTGATATCATACACGCCATATTTTCACTTAAACTCTAATTTTTGACATCTACCCCCACCCTGTTTTTAAATAACTTAAAATTCATTTTGTTTAACTCCTGACTTAATAACCTTTCGTTTGATATCACACACGCCATATTTTCACATAAACTCTCATTTTTGAAATCTACCCCCACCCTTTTATGTGACTTGCGTTCTGACCACCACGACCCAAGACTCAGTCTAGGTACCAAATTTTATTTAAATCGGACAAGCGGTTTTTGAGTTATGCGGGTTGGTCGTTACAGACAGACATACAGACAGACAGACAGACAGACAGACATACAGACAGACAGACAGACAGACAGACAGACAGACAGACAGACAAACAGACAGACAGACAGACCGACAGCAAGACAAAAAAGTTTCAAAATCATCTGAAACGCAAAGATATATAAAAAATTTTGAAACCGGAGCAACTTTTTTTTTCTCGAAAAAATTAGGATCACCATAGCTCACACTACTATAGTATAGTAGTAGTGTGAGCTAAAATACAAAAAAATTCTGTGTTCGTTTCAGCATTGAAAGTAATCTGCTACCTACCCAAGTCCTCGGTTTACCTTTGATATTGTACTAAACAATTACGCTCGGTTTGACTTGCATTTTAAGTTTTGTGTAAAGCAAAATAAAGCGGGTTAAAAAAAATAAAGACTATATTTCTAAAAAATATTATTTTATAAGGCTATACTAAAAAACTATCGAAAAATTACCTTGGTTTTCAAAAAAATCCAAAAATTGCTATTGTTCATTAAAGATATATCCTACATAAAGTTTGTTTTCTAGAACGAGCTGGACCACCACTGACGTAAAATATATATAAAAAATTCATAGACCGCTCTATTGTAGGGACTGTTGTTGTGGATCCTATTTCTGGTGGCAACACTGTCTCTAGTATTACCACACTTATAAACTTACTTGAGAATGAGTGAGACAGTTGGTCGTTTAGCCGGGTGGTATGTACAATGTATCGGTACACCAAGATTTCGTTGAAATATGTAAAATTTGCAGTTGAAAATATTAAATAAGCGAACTCAAGAAACTACGAGAACGATCAGCTGATTTATAGGAAATGTCAAAGTCAAAGTTCAGTGATGCAAACAGCGCAAACACAAAAAAGTAGTGCTGCGAAGAGAAAAGTATTCCGAACATCAAAACACATGGCCCAGTGAAGTGATCTCTTCATATAACACCTGCGTAGCGATTCTGTGTCTTGAACGATGTGATAGTTCCCATCACATGCTTTAGCCAATGACAAGCTTTAAATAAGCTCCGAGCAGTCACGTGCTTTGCGAAAATACCTCCATTGCGCTAGCTTCTCGTACAATCCGATCGAGAAGTGTTCAGTCGGTACGAGGCAGGAGAACGGATTTAACTTCAAACGCGTAAAATTTACTAACTCTAAAGAGCGGCCGACAATGTCATTGGTCGAGACAAGTCATTTCGCACAACACGTAACCGTTTAGATTTTGCTATTGGTCAAAGCGTGTGATGTGGATGGTCACATTCTTCAAGACCCAGAATAGTCACTCAGGGGTTGGGTGTGGAATGAAGGAGGTCCAAGTTTCCAAACCACAGGTGTTGGTGCAAGAATTATTTGCCAGCTTTTCGCTACCTTTATATTTTGGTTGCCAGCTTTTGGCTACCTTTATATTTTATTATTATTTTTCATTTCAAATTTCACGAGGTATATGCATATGATTTATCCCCGCACCGAGACACCCGCGAGTCTGCGGTCGCAATCGGGAAACCGACAAGAAGCATAAGAAACGCGGTGAGTGCTACAATTTTCCCGTTTTTCCTAACTTCCAAGCGACCAAAACGACTGCAACTAGATGAAAACTAAGGTAGGTGCACTTTAGATATTTTATATGCATCGTTTTTTCTGATTTCCTTTCAATGAACTTTATAATTACGTTTTTCAATTTGGGTATTTCTCGAATGAGTGGTGTAAGTGGTGAACCAGCCAACCTAAACTCAACCCCTTTTTTTACGTTTACACCCTCATTTGATGGTCCTTCTAACCGGTTCCTTTCAATTTACATTTTTAGCAGTTATCCTGTAACTTTCCAAACTTACAAATTTGCAAAATTTTCCGTTTTCGGCGAGATTTTTCGTATTTTCTTAAGTCACGTGTGTTAAAAATATCCACTCGGGTAAGTTCAGTGATGCAAACAGCGCAAACATAAAAAAGCAGTGCTGCGAAGAAAAAAGGTTCCTGATCATCAAAACACATCACGCAGGGATTTTACGTTCTTTCGGCGTTTCCCAAGAAAACAGGCGTGGTCGGGATTTTTTCGCATAACACCTGTGTCGTTATTCTTGAAATCTCCCCGAGCGAGTACTCCTCGAAATTCGAGCGAGGACTAATAGAGTATGAGTGACATCACATGCGCAGTTTGACTTTCACCTGATTTTGAGGGAGATTTCAAGAAGACTGGCACTGATAGGTTCAGAGCTCGATATTGGCCGAATTTCTTTCCTCGTATTTATTGCCACACCCCGCTTTCGCGACTATAGGGTGCGAGCAATATTGGTAGGGTTGTTGGAGAAGACGAGGATCGTCGGTCTCCAAACAACCTTACCAATATATATTTTATTTAGATATAAAATTAAATAGCTTTGGAATGAAAACAATGTAATGGTTCCAGACATGTATTGGTGATAAATATTAAAATTCCCTTTCTTTTTATAAAATGATATGCCATATAAATACAAAGATACTTACAGTATTACTCGTAATAAAACCAGGCACAGGTCAGGACACCTCTTTGAGCTCTGTACTGTTTTACTTTCACTTACTTACTGATACCTGCTAATGAGCCAGCACCTCCCAATACAATTTTCTTCCTGCGTCAGCACTTATTGGCGATGGGTCGTTGCCAGGGCCATAATTGCTGACACATCAAAGCGAAGTTCGTTCACTGAACTTTTATAAAGTACTGCCTCATCAGCATTTAGGAGAAAGTTGTTTTTTAAATAATTTTAAAATAATAAATTTTATGAAAACCTGATTTTAATATTTTACCTATTTGACAATATAGTGCGCACAGTACTTGATGGAATAATTTTTAAAGTTGTATATTACGGACAACACAAATGAAAATATGTAAGGCCATCTTGTGATTTATGGGCACGTACCTGTCACTAATTTTGTAATTTTATAATTGTATAAAGGCTCGTGCATAAGATCGTGTTTATTACAGAAAATCAAGCTCAATGGGCAAAATGCTTACCTTGTTTCTATACGGAATTGAGTTCAGTCCGTGATTAAAAAAGGTATATCGAGGTTTAAATTTTCAAAGATTTGCCATTTTGGTCTTATGGGGTTCCCTGTACTAAAAATCGCTAAAGGTCATTTTTTTGGAATCTCAATTCACTCAGTGGTTTTTTCATATCTGTTTGATGCCACAATACTGCAACTCGGTGCTTTTTTTGGTAAACTGTATAGTTTGTAAAATATGAATTTTCAAAGTTTTGCCATTTTGGTCTTATGGGTTTCCCTATACTAAAAATCGCTAAATGACGTTTTTTAGAATCTCAACTCACTCAGTGGTTTTTTCGTATCTGTATGACGCCACAATACTGCAACTCGGTGCTTTTTTTGATAAACTGTATAGTTTGTAAAATATGAATTTTCAAAGTTTTGCCATTTTGGTCTTATGGGTTTCCCTATACTAAAAATCGCTAAATGACGTTTTTTGGAATCTCAACTCACTCAGTGGTTTTTTCGTATCTGTATGACGCCAAAATACTGCAACTCGGTGCTTTTTTAGATAAACTGTATAGTTTGTAAAATATGAATTTTCAAAGTTTTGCCATTTTAGACTTATGGGTCTCCCTATACTAAAAATCGCTAAATGACGTTTTTTGGAATCTCAACTCACTCAGTGGTTTTTTCGTATCTGTATGACGCCACAATACTGCAACTCTGTGCTTTTTATGATAAACTCTTTAGTTTGTAAAATATGAATTTTCAAAATTTTGCCATTTTGGTCTTATGGGTTGCCCTATACTAAAAATCGCTAAATGAAGTTTTTTGGAATCTCAACTCACTCAGTGGTTTTTTCGTATCTGTATGACGCCAAAATACTGCAACTCGGTGCTTTTTTTGATAAACTGTATAGTTTGTAAAATATGAATTTTCAAAATTTTGCCATTTTGGTTTTATGGGTTGCCCTATACTAAAAATCGCTAAATGAAGTTTTTTGGAATCCCAACTCAATCAGTGGTTTTTTCGTATCTGTATGACGCCAAAATACTGCAACTCGGTGCTTTTTTTGATAAACTGTATAGTTTGTAAAATATGAATTTTCAAAGTTTTGCCATTTTGGACTTATGGGTCTCCCTTATACTAAAAATCGCTAAATGAGGTTTTTTGGAATCTCAACTCAGTCAGTGGTTTTTTCGTATCTGTATGACGCCACAATACTGCAACTCGGTGCTTTTTTTTGATAAACTGTACAGTTTGTAAAATATGAATTTTCAAAATTTTGCCATTTTGGTCTTATGGGTTTCCCTATACTAAAAATCGCTAAATGAGGTTTTTTGGAATCTCAACTCAGTCAGTGGTTTCTTCCTATCTGTATGACGCCACAATACTGCAACTCGGTGCTTTTTTTAATAAACTGTATAGTTTGTAAAATATGAATTTTCAAAGTTTTGCCATATTGGTTTTTCCCTATCCTATCCCTTTGGGGTTTCCCTATACTTTCTTTTGAGCGAAAAAACAAATATCTTAGAAACTTAAAAATTTTTTTCTTTGTTAAATATTTTCAATGAACCAAGCTTTGTTAAACTGACATTATTTTTGCAAAAAAAATCAAAAAAAATTACGGTTTTTAAAATTTTTCTCGAATTTTTATTTTTATGGCCTATAACTTTTCTGTATGTTACTTTTTTCTCCAACGTCAACTTTCGCCGTAAATCGCAATATTACGATTCCCTGTCCCTTTTTAACCCCAAAACCTAACCCGCAACGCCCATGCTAACGCATTTTTTTTTAACTTCGGTTTTCACCGCTCTACAATTTCCAATGCTTTAAGTCCTGTTAGTAAATATATTTTTTTACCTTAAAATATGGTTATTCTACTGGCCTATTTGTGATTTGTCATTAAAGTATCTGTCAGTATAGTATTATTGAAATTGTTTTTGTTAAACAAAAATAAAAAATGGGAACACGATGTGTTGCTTGTAAAAACGAGTTTTATACGAGTGAAAAGCCGTTTTCTTTTTTGAAGTAAGTAGCTTTGATTATTTAAAAAAATTTATGTTTGTACAGTCGGGGACTTTTTAAATTGCCGGTGTATTTTTTTTCTGTCAAAATTAATCACTGAAAGAAATGAAAAAATATAAATTTTTAAATTTTTATGTATACATACAGAGGTAAAGTTCACAATTTTTTTATTTTGGTTTAAATTAATTTTCCGAATTTCAAATAAGAATATTTTTTATTTTCAAGGGCGGCCATTTAAAAAGTCCCCGACTGTACCTAATCACAGCATATATCCAGTTATAAATTAAAAATTAAACGTCCGCGAACTTTCAAAACCACAGAATATCATCGGAGAGTAAAATTGAAAAAGGAAAGGTAGCAGCTCCTGCGCAGCTTGATCTCTCTACAAAAAATATCAATATTTTTGCCTCACTTTGCATATATGTAAAGGCCTATCCAGTTATATATACGAGGGTGGATCAAATATAAACAAGCCTTTTAAACTTACTAACGGAAAAATCATTCAAGATGAACGTGGCCGTTATAATTTTGGAGTAGGGATATTCAGCAGCATGTAGACGGCTGGTAGTGCCGCGATGCTCATTTGGCCAGGAGCACTCGCAATGAGCGAGAAGAAGATACACAGCAGTGTTACGCAAAGAATAATCATTAAATTTCTTACACGCGGAAACGTGAAACCTGCTGAAATTTGATGCAGATTGCGAGCACAGTTCGGAAATAAGACGCTTTCGTGGGTACCTGTAAAAACTTGGGGCAAAGAAATTAACGTCGGCCGTGAGCGTATCGCCAACGTGAGTCACCCACGTCGGCCGCGTACCATCATTTCTGCAGGCAAAGTTTTAGCGACCGTTTTCTGGGACTGGAGAGGAGTTTTGTTGGTCGATTTTTTGCATGAGCGAATAACAATAAACGCGGTTTACAACTGCAACCTACTCGACCAAGTAAAGCTTGATTATCGCCAAAAGAGGAGAGCACACCCCATCCAAGACGTGTTGCTCCTGCATGACAAATCTAGAACTGATACGGCAGCTGACTGTGCTGGAATACCCTCCATACAGTCCAGATTTGTCACCTTGCGATTTTCATATGTTTGGCCCACTCAAAGATTCACTGAGAGGCGAGCAATTTTAGACCAATGAAGAGGTGGAGGCATTCGTGCAAAACTGGTTACATACCCGCCCAGCTTCCTTTTATGAAAACGGGATTAGGAAACTGTCAAACTGTTGGGAAAAGTGTATTAACAGCGAAGGGGGATGTGTAGAAAAGTAGAAAAAATTTCTGTTTTGTGTCATGTTTCTAAATAACTAGTTTATAAACAAAGGCTTGTTTATATTTGATCCACCCTCGTATATACAGGGTGTTAATAAAGTATGTAGCCAAACTTCAGGGAGCGATTCCTGGAGTCATTTTAGGAAGAAAAGTTCAAATAAGCATAGGTCCGAAAATGCATATCCAGCAAGATACAGGGTGTTAAACTTTGAAAAAAAAAATGTTTTTTGTAAATATCTTCACCATCTTTCGCTTGATTTCATTGAAAATTGGCAGAGATATTTATAGTATAAAGAGCCTACTTTGGCTTTAAAGAAGTTGCAATTAGCAAGTCCAATGGCGTACCAGGGATGACCTTAGCAAATACTTTGTTAAAAAAAGTGTACGCCAATGACTTTTTTGACATTTTTGTATTTTTGGCGTATTGTCCAACTAAGAATACATCTTTTATGTCTTGTCTTATTTTTATTACTTGCTCGGTTTTCCAGATAAAAAAATAAAAAGCATTTAATTTGGAAAAAACATTTTACGGTTAAAAAAAAATACTAAGTCTTTTCTGGGTAATTTTTGTTTACAAAATTTAGAGGTAATTGGGAACTAGTATTTTGTTAAGGTGCAAAAGTCCAAATTAAAATAAATTTATTAAGTCCAGCGGCGTCTAGGTGCACACCTTAACCAATAATAATAAAAACTAATTGTACGGCAGTAATTTTTTTGCCATTCTTGTAAGTTTTCAGACAGCACAACTAAAAATACGACTTTTTAGAAAAAATGGAATGTCGTGGAATGAAAGAAAAACAAAACTGTCAAAATTTGATAAGTCCCATTACAACAATAAACAATATCGTATAAGTACGTTTCATTTTTTTACGTGCTAATTAAATGTGTTAATTAATTGATTAATTAGCTCTAAAAATTACGTATGCTAGAGAATGGTGCAATTTACAAACGCAGAAATGGCAGAAATGCATTTTGTTTATGGGATGGCCCAAGGTAATGCAAGAGAGGCAAGACGTATTTATGCAGAGAGACATCCCAACCGAATTCTACCACACAGACAAACATTTGTAAGAATACATGAACGGTTATGCGAGTCAGGTACGTTTGAGAGGGGGATGCTGTAGTACTAGAGTTTTTGAATGAACATCCGAAGGACATTGGATTGGTCGAGCGGGTCCACAGTCATGGCCACCAAGATCACCAGACCTAAATCCCTTAGATTTTTTCCTCTGGGACATTTAAAATCTTTGGTTTACCAAACTCCACTCAACAATGAGGAAGAATTAAGACAAAGGATAGTTAATTCTTGTGATCAAATAAGGCAAACACCGGGAATATTTCAGCGTGTTCGACAATCAATGGTAAGAAGACTTCATTCTTGTATTGAAGTTAATGGAGGACACTTTCAACAACTTCTGTAGTATAACCTGTTTGATTATGAATTGTAAATGCTTCCTCAAATTCTAAATAAAAATTTTAGAGAAATCACTTTTAAAAGAGTGTTATACCACCGTGAAATTTGTTTTGTAATAAAATGCTTTTTATTTTTAATCTCGAAAACAGAGCAAGTAGTCAAAAAAATACAAGAAACCTAAAAGATGTACTTTGAAATGGACAATACAAAAAAAATACAAAAATGTCAAAAAAGTCATTGGCGTACACTTTTTTTTAACAAAGTATTTGCTAAGGTCATCCCTGGTACGTCACTTGACTTGCTAATTGCAACTTCTTTAAAGCCAAAGTAGGCCCTTTATACTAGAAATATCTCTGCCAATTTTCAATGAAATCAAGCGAAAGATGTTGAAGATATTTACAAAAAACAATTTTTTTTTTCAAAGTTTAACACCCTGTATCTTGCTGGATATGCATTTTCGGACCTATGCTTATTTAAACTTTTCTTCCTAAAATGACTCCAGGAATCGCCCCCTGAAGTGTGGCTACATTCTTTATTAACACCCTGTATAGAGATCATTGACTGGACATTGTAAAGAGAACAGGAAGGCCAATGAGCTACCTGGATATCAAATGGATGTTCAGAGGATGCTTTAGGGATAGGATCCGCATTGTCAGCGAATATTTGAACTCTTTGTTTAATAGCATCGTGTAAACACAGAAAATATTATTATTATGCACGTATGCACGCATTAGACACGGTCTGTTACCTATCTCTGCTAAGGACAATGGTGTATCCTTAATCCTTATTCAGTTGTGTAGATTTTTTCGGTTTTGAAAATATCGCAGCTCCTGAACGTGGCCGTAAATTTGATCTGTCGAATGACATCATTCCTAATACTAAATCTGTGAGGTATGGATTTAAATTGTTTGTATAGAACACGTGGTCATAAATGGTAGCAGCCAAGTATTTAATAATCTATCTACATTTTTATCTATTGAGCCTTGTTTGATTGATCTTTGAACCTAGGCCTCCCCCAATATCATCCATCCATCTACTTCCCGCATGTTTCTTCAAATCGTCCGTCCATCTTATTTGGGATTTTCCCCTACTTCTTTAATTTTCCCAGGGTCTCCAGTCTACAATACATTTGTTCCATCAATCGTCTTTTTGTCTGATACGTATCCGACATAGCACAAAAATCACATCAACTTTAAATTAACGTGAACAAAAATAACAAAGTTTTTTTTTTTACTTCAAAACAACCTCATACCATGTAATATATATTTTGTTAAATCTACATGCTTAAAGATAACTTAAAAACAAGGAGAAATCAAGCTAAAAAAATTTACTTTTTGCTGAAGTTTCTGGTGCTGTGTATATAACGTGTTTTTTACCCTCGTTGTTTTCATGTACCAAATTCACTCTTAAAAAGTCCTCCACAACATGTTCTAAAACGCCACTAGATTAAGACTTCTCAAACCTACTAACTTTCTGCGTCTTTTTTGGTCACGATTTTTTAATAACATTTTTTTAACTTAAAAGAGACGCGAAAGGAAGTTATAAAAGTTTACTAGTTTAAAACTACAACACTTCAAGACAATTTTAAAGATGGCGCTCAAGGCAAGACAAAATATCTATATATCTATCTATATACCTTATGTTTTTTTTAAAAGCTAAACAAGATTTTTTAACAGTAAACACTTTTACAGAATATTAATGTGCCTTTATTAGGTTAATAACAGATGCGTCGTGATCGTGAAGGATCAGGGATCAGCTCCTTAAAAGGTTTTTGCTGTTTAGAGGCCAAAGTACTGCCTGATAAATTTCGTCAAAGTGAAAAATCCCGACAATAGGTGGCGCTGCTGCTAGTAAAATCTCAAAAATATTCAGTAGAGAAGCCATGCAAGTCGCGATTTAAAATTCGTGTAGAAAAGGCGTGAATCTAATGTGATTTTAACCTAAAAATCACTTAAAACTAACGTAAAAACATTTAATTTTATAATGGCGTTATTACAACGCAGTTTTTAGCAACGTTATTTTTTATAACGGTAATGAATGACCTATTAAGCTTGTTTTCATATATGAAATAAACGTTTTTTTCTAGCAGCTTTTAAAATCAACGTTTTCTTTTTCTGACGCCTTTTTTACGTGTTAAACACGTGATTGTGCTATGTGGGATGATGACCGGCATACTTCCAATTTAATTTTGCTACCTCTCCTTCGACATTCCTTACTTTTGCTTTATTTCTCATCCATTCTATTAAATAATATTGATAATATCACCAATATTGAAGATGATTTATTCTCCTTTCTTCTTCTCCCACAAAGCTTCCCGAAGCGACAACGCAATAAGTGGATGTTATTTTAAACCTTTAGAAATCAAATTTTTCTTGGCAACCGACGAAAATGCGACAAGATGGGTATTGATATTGAAAGGTTAGTGTAAACAATTGTTTTCTGTTATAAAAATATTTTTATTCAGAAGACAAAATAAAAAAAACCGTTATTTAAAATTAAATTATATAATTAGGAATTAAGAGTAAGTAGTTTCTTGGCACCCTTTGATAAATATTACTCCTTGTGTATTCTCCGTGACTATATCTTATATAAGTTAACAAAGTATAAAAGGCGACTTCAAAGTGATAAAGTCAACCACGGACACCGGTGTTTTGGAAAAAATGCATTTCCATCCTCAGCGTGGCTTGCCTGACTACAATCAATCAAATCGAATACAAGATACAAGGTAAATCAAAAAGCATGAAAAAAATATGTGAAATCTATTTAAGCATTCAACGAGTAAAACGACAGCGAACCAAGGAAACCAAGTCCATTGCGAGAAAACCTGCACCGGTCTATAAGGAAGAAAGACATTTCGTCACAGTTCAACCAACCGCGCTATCACCGTCTCCACGGTGTCGGTTCTGGACCGAAAACAATGTGTTAACAAAGTATAAAAAGTGACTTTAAAGGGGTTATGTCAACCACGGACACCGCTGTTTTGAAAAAAGGCATTTCCATCCTCAGCGTGGCTTGCCTGACTACAGTCAATTAAACTGACTATAAGATACAAGGTAAATCAAAAAGAACGAAAAAATAGGTGAAACCTATTTATTCATTCATCGAGTGGAACGACTATTTTCCATCTATTTTTTTCATTCTTTTTGATTTACCTTGTTTCTTGTAGTCAGTTTGATTGACTGTAGTCAGGAAAGCCACGCTGAGGTTGGAAATGCATTTTTTAAAAACACCGGTGTCCGTGGTTGACTTTACCCTTTTGAAGTCGCCTTTTATACTTTGTTAACTTATATAAGAAATAGTCACAGGGAATACACAAGTAGTATTATCTATCAAAGGGTGTCACGAAACTACTTACTCTTACTTTTTTACTTACTACCTACTCTTATTTCCTAGGATTGACTTTACGCCTCTAAAGTCGCCCTTTATACTTTGTTAACTCATTGTTTTTTGTTCCGACCCGATGCACAGTGGTCAGTTTGTCGGTTCTGAACGATCAAAATTATTTTACGGTTGTAATATTGCCAAATTGCTGCTAAAAGTTAGGAAATGTCAACTAGCGTTTAAAACATGTGATTCTAATATATTGTGCATTCTGAAGTTGGTATAGACCCCTCCAAAAATATGTCGCATATTGTTTTTTTCCTCTTAAGCAAACATCTTGAAAAATTAATATTTTGAGAATGTGTGTACATAATTATCTTAAAGCTTTTTTTTATTTAACATAATTTTTTCATAAAAATTTAACTAAATTTATTAATCTTGCTATACTATATATCAATCACTATCAAAATTTGCAAGGTTTACAAATTGTGAAAGGCTTTCGCGGCCATCGTCCAATGGTGGGTGTGCTTTCGGGCTGTTCGGCCGTCGTCGTTGGAAATTCGTTCTCGACGTTTCGCCATCTCGAGTGGATGGCATCTTCAGGAGATGTTGACTGTTTGTCGGCTTCTCGAAGACTGGTGTCTTCGAGAAGCCGACACCAGTCTTCGAGAAGCCGACAAACAGTCAACATCTCCTGAAGATGCCATCCACTCGAGATGGCGAAACGTCGAGAACGAATTTCCAACGACGACGGCCGAACAGCCCGAAAGCACACCCACCATTTGCAAGGTTTGTTTACCATGCACTGATATTCTTTATCGTAGTCTTTATATTCACTATTTTCACAGACATATTTCAAAACAGATTGATTTTTATCCTGTGAAACCGGTGTCCTGTGCCACACGTTAATTAAATTACGTCGGCCAATCCCATGCGTCAACCCTGAAATAAGAAATCATAGCTAATACTCCGACAAGAACCGGCAGCTGAATGTAGTACAAATACAACCATTGATACATGATTGAAATTATAAAGTCACAAACGCAATTGATGCGTAAAGATACGGACTTTTTCAGTCCAATATATATAATATATATTTGAAAAATTATAAAAATTCAATACACAACTTTTATCTAATTTTTTTAATAAGCAAATTGAAACTTTGCAAATGGTTTAATAGTAAAAATTAAAGATACTAACCCATATTTTAAATATACGTGAAGAAATCACCATGAGCATGAAGTTAGCGAAGTACCCATCGCAGATCGAATCGTGACTAGGTGGATAATTTGCCGTTAATTAGTCGTGAATTAGTTGTGGAAAAATTAATTTTGTCGCTCTTATTTTTGACCGTTTTTGAGGGTGCTTCGCTAACTTCATATGAAGTTAGCGAAGCACCCTCGTAAAAATGGCTTTTATCAAAATCGAATATGGTGGATAATTTGCCGCTAATTAGTCCTGAATTAGTTGTGGAAAAATTAATTATGTCGCTCTTATTTTTGACCCTTTTTTTGGGTGCTTCGCTAACTTCATGCTCATGAAATCACCATATAATCTCTGGTTTACCAACTTGGAGCACTTTTGAAAATCGCCTTTCGGCTATCAAACGGCCTATGACTTGTCGTCGTAACAAGTGACAACGAGTTAGTTGATCGATTCTGCATTGGGATCTACTAATAAGCTAATTGGGCACTTTTTTAGACTTAGTGGAGACGGTGATACCATGGTCTGGTTGAACTGTGAAGAAATTTCTCTCTTCCATATAGACCGGTGGACGTTTTCGTCCCGCTATAGACATAGTTTCCTTGGTTCGCTGTCGTTTCACTCGATGAATTAATAAATAGATTTCGTTTATTTTTTTATTCTTTTTGATTTACCCTATTTCTAATATGCATAAATCTTTATACCATACATCACAATATTTTTTTTAAATTCTTTTGTCGGACCAAAAACTACTTATAAGGCAATTCTGTTGCTCCTTTATTATTATCGACAGACGTCAATACATAAACAATGAAAACCCGGTGTACCTATCAAGAACGTAATTACAAGATGTTCGAGACCGACACAAGTGCATTTTTTGTTTATAACTATAAACCACACGGTGCGATAAAGATCACTTTGATACGCGATTATATACAAAGAAAATTAGTGATTCTGTTAAGCAAACTTTTAATGCAGATGTGTCTAATTCTTAAAAGGAAGATTCTACATTATTTTTCTTAAAGGTAGACAGAGCGTCGTAGTTTCGATAAAAACTAATTTCTGTTTTATTTTAAATTAAATTAAGCCAAAATTCTGAATGACTTATATGAAGACAATTTACTTTGTTACAAAATGGAGTATTCTGAAACAAAAGAATTAAAGAAGAAAAATAAAGTCTTATTTCAAGATTAAACGCTGCGTTGAACTAAAAAGAAATATTTTATTTCAAAATAAATTGTTTTAAGGTAAAACAATTTATTCAAGAAACGAACATGTTTCCATTGTAGATTAAATTTTTTACAGTGTGGTAGTCAGAATGGGTAGGGGACAATTCGCCGCAGCCAATTCGCCGCAGCCGATTTGCCGCGGCCGATTCGCCGCGGGACAATTCGCCGCGGGGAAAATTCGCCGCGAGATTTTTTATTTTATGCTTTTATTATTGGCAATTGTTTAAACAGTTTTATTTAGCTTGACTTTATATAATATATTTGTTTATTTGTTTGATCATAACTTTTTTGAAAGTTTTCCAACTAGGTATTTGGGGTTAGTATACAATTTAACATTTTTTTTTATTTGAAAAATAAATAAAATGGCGGATCCAAAATGGCGGATTTTCCCATTTATGAACCGATATGCATCAAACTCGGAACTTTGGGGTGTTTCAGGTCGCTAATTATGATTTCTAACTTAAACTTAAAAAAAAAAACAATATGCATTAAATTTGGAATTTTGAGGGTGGTTTAGGTCCCTGATTATGATTTCTAACTTAAACTTTAAAAAAATCAAAATGGCGGTTCCACAATGGCGCACTTTCTTATTTATAAACCGATTTGCCTCAAACTTGAAACATCGCGGCGCTTTAGTAACTTAATACAATTTTTTACTTAAATTTAAAAAAATCAAAATGGCGGATCCGAAATGGCGGATTTTCCCATTTATGAACCGATATGCATCAAATTCTGAACTTTGGGGTGTTTCAGGACGCTAATTATGATTTCTAACATAAACTTAAAAAAATCAAAATGGCGGATCCACAATGGCGCACTTTCTTATTAATAAACCGATTTTCCCTAAACTTGAAACATCCGGGCGCCTATAAGGTAACTCAATTCAATTTTTGACCTAAATTTTGAAACCTGAAAATGGCGGATTCCTCGGGCCTAGGCCCCCAAACCTGAGATTTTTTTAGATATTTTTCACATATTTCATGAAGAAAAAAATTAAAGAGTATAAAATTTGCCATCATAAGGCTTCGGCCCCCAGAGGCATCAGCCCCCCCCCCCCCAATTTTGAGGCAAGTCAGTTTATAAACAAGCAAGTGCGCCATTGTGGAACTGCCAGTTTCATTTTTTTTAAATTTAAGTCAAAAATTGTATTACGTTACCTTAAGCGCCGCAATGTTTTAAGTTTGAGGCAAATCGGTTTATAAATAAGAAAGTGCGCCATTGTGGAACCGCCATTTTGATTTTTTAAAATTAGGTAAAAATAATAATCAGCGACCTGAAAGATCTCAAAGTTCCGAGTTTGATGCAAATCGATTCATAAATAGGAAAATCCGCCATTTTATTTATTTTTCTAATAAAAAAAATGTTGAATTGTATTATACTAACCACCAAATAAAAGTTTAAAAAAGTTATGATCAAACAAATAAACAAATATATTATATGAAGTCAAGCGAAATAAAACTGTTTAAATAATTGCCAATGGTATAATATCATAAAACAAAAAATTTCGCGGCGAATTGTCCCCGCGGTGAATTGACCGGCGGCGAATTGTCCCGCGGCGAATCGGCCGCAGCGAATCGGCTGCGGCGAATCGGCCGCGGTGAATTGTCCCATCCCCGTCAGAATAATGATGAAACTCCAGTATTTCATTACCCAAATCTACTACTTTGTAAAAAAAATTGGCTTAGATAAAAGCAAATTGCTTTAAAGTAAAATAATTTGCGCTTTTGTATTCACCAAGAGAATATTTTCTTAATATAGCACAAAAAATGCCTTGCCTCTGTATTTTAATGTGAAACAGAAATTGTTTTATTATAAATTGGAGCTGAATTAATCCAAGGCACCGTTTTCTCTGGAAGCAAAATATTACTTATATGAAGACAACTTGCTTTATTACAAAATGGAGTATACTAAAAGAAAACAATTAAGGAAGAAAAATAAAATCTCATTTCAAGATTAGATGTTGCGTTGAACTAAAAAGAAATCTTTTAATTCAAAACAAATTATTTTAAGATAAAACAATTTACTCAAGAAAAGTACGTCTTTTCATTTTAGATTTTTTTTTTTACCGTGTAGTTGCTGAAGTGTATTTTCTTAGTGAAAAATAAGAAAAGATAGGGATAAAGTTGAAGCGAAGCTGGAAGAACTGCTGAGTGAATCGTTTCATAGGAGGGGGGGAGGGGGCGACGAACCACCCGCGCCCCTCCCCCCCCCCCACGCTACGCCACTGCCGGGCTTTGACGTTTTCTCTTCGTTGTTGTTTTGTCTGTTTATGTCAAACAAATTATGAAGGAGCTTTTTACAAAACAAATTACCATTTTTGCAACTAAATCAATATTTGCGCACATTTTAATATAACTTTGGATTCTCTTTTATGTCTTGGATCTTTATTTATTAGGTAAGTACCTATTTTATCTCTCCTTTAAAAGGTCTCAGTGTTTTATCATACAAATATATAGCACCACACTGCATGTACAAAGTGAAACACTAATTTTTAGGCTTCTTTACTTAGATTTTGCAGCAAAATTTGGTTTACCATAGCTATGACGCGGTGCCACTTATATACATCCTCAACTATATATAGCACCCCCGCTGAAAAATAGTCACAACTCAAAAAACATTCATTAGAGAGATTCATTTTTCACTTACATGACAAATTACGAGTTAACATGTTATTTTATATCAACAGGAACCTATTAACTCAATTTGATTGGTGCAGTACGTTTCTCAGAAAAAATGATTTTTGTCGTTTATAGTTAAAAAAAAGACAAAATCCCGATATTGTGACACTTTTTTAGAACAAGAATCATGACGTTGTAAAGCAGGATATCACGCAGGATGGTAAATCATATAAAAAAAGAAAACAAATAAAGAAGAAACTTTGTATTTATTTTTACAGCGAGTTATAAAATGCTGAATAACAACTGGGAATGTGATTATTCTCTAATAAATTCAAAAGATTTTTTTCTTATTCTCCTTCTAAGTACACTGAACTGAACACTCCTTCTAAGTACACTGAACTTCTTCTAAGTACACTGAACAATTCGAAAAAACAGTCACAACACAAAAAAGAACAGTATTTTACTTGTTATATGGGTCAGATTTAACCAATAGTTCACACGAAAACCTTCACAACTCGAAATGTGACTCTTTTAAGGATGGAACTCCACTTTCACGCTGTTATAAAGTCAAAAGTGACACTGTAAAGGAATGCATCCTCAGCTAAACTGGACAAAATAAAAGAGTCACATTGCCATTTCGCGGTGAATTGTCGAAACATAAATGTGACGCTTTTATAGAAGAAAGTACAAGTTATTTCGATGATGGCGGCAGGTTTATCTCAATAAGGGCGATTTTTGAGTCGTGAATCTTTTTCAGCGGGTGTGCGATATTGTAATACATTAAACAAAGTATATTTAACAATTAAAAAAAGAGTGGGCTTACTTCCTTCTAGCAGAAATTCTTCTTTGTTGGTAAATCTAATGTTTTTATTGTGATCAAGATTATCTTGCGACATCTTTTGAATAAAATAACTTTGGTGTGTGATGGATGACTTAAAATGTATGTTAGTGTCAATGTTGCATTCGATTATGTGTGTGGAAATCGAATTGTGAGTAATTTTTTAAAAATCGGAAAAATTTAATGATCTTTTGTAGTAACCAATGCAATGCGATAAATTATTATCTTAAAATACAGTTAATATCATTATTTTTGAGACAGTTTTTTACAACTTTTTTTTGTTGGTCTATGCTATTTGTTATGGAAAACAGCTGATAACTGTCAAAAAGTTATCTCAATAATTATGATATGAAGTTTAAAAGAAGATTTTTATATTGGGACTTTTTTATTTACGATTTTAATAATTTTTGAAATAAAAAAATCTTGCATAAAAATCTTTTCAAAAAAGCTTCTAAAACGACCGTATTTTTTTAGAACCATTTAATTTTTGTAGAATTTATTCTTTTTGAAATTCATTTCACGCTCCCAAAATTACTTACTTAACATCACATTAAAAAAACATCTTTTGTTTAATCTTTTGGTTGGTTTGAGGTAATCTGATTTATAATTTAGGGTGTGTTAATGTGGACCAAGCATTATCTTTAAACGTTTGTTGTGATGACAGGTGACATTTCACAATGATGTGTTCTACGCTAATGTCTCGATCAGCTGTTTATTGGTGTCTGGTGTAAAAACAGTTTCCTCCATTGATGTTAAAATAAGTATAATATTCTTTTAGCTCTCTTAAATGTACATGTTTATTACAAGCTTTTATTTAACTTCACCTGTATGTATGTATGTATGTAATCAAATCTTGCAACTCATTTTTGAAGAACTTCCAAACATCCGATTGACTTCAAATTTCACATAGCGTCTTAGTTCCGGTGACAATACAATAATATGGTTTCATCGGGTACCTACCTCCCCCCTAACGTGGGGGGCGGAGAGGGGGTAAAATTTTAGTTTGTTGGATTTCCACCAAAATTGGTATCTAGGGGTTTTTGAGGATGAGGATTACGAATTTTTGATCAGATTACAAAAATTCAGTATGGCAGATTCAAAATGGACGATTTAATGTCAAGTTTTTCTGATTACTTTCAACTGACTTCTACGTATCCGATTGACTTCAAATTTCGCATACCGTTATAGTTCCGATGACAATCCAATAATCTGGTATCACTGACTGCCTACCTCCCCCCTAACGTGGACGGCGGAGAGGGAGTAAAATTTTAGTTTGTCGGATTTCCACCAAAATTGGTATCTGGGGGTTTTTGAGGATGAGGATTACGAATTTTTGATCAGATTACAAAAATTAAATATGGTGGATTCAAAATGGACGATTTAATAATGAGTTTTTCCTATTACTTTCAACTGACTTCCACGTAGGTATCTGATTCATTTCAAAATTCACATGCTCTCCCACTAAAAAGTGGGGGGGGGGCGTAGAAGAGGTAAGACTTTAGTTTGTTCGATCTCGACCAAAATTAGAAATGCATAGACAAATCTAAAAATTAAAAAATAAATTTAGAAAAAAAAACTTTTTGAAAACAAGCTTTTATAAAATGGACTAAAAAGCAAAAAATAATTTTTTGAGTGTTCTGCTATCATAATAATAAAAGCGATGGGCGTATTAAAGGAAATTTACCCGTTTTTGTTTTAGCCTTGTTAACTCGAAGTTTAGTGAAAATCCAAATTCATTATATTATAGCAGAGAAATGTAGGGGTAGACAATTTAACCCAACCCAACCCTACTCAAGCTATCCTTACATTTTTCTGATATGGATGGACATTATTACGCCTGCTTCATATTAGGCAGGTCATCCGCGACCGGCAGTGTGTCGATTTATTTTGTCACATTGAAAAAGAAGAGTCGGCCTATCATCGGTTGTAGACGATCCACCAAATGCGCATGGAAAGGCATTTACCTAATATTAAATATGCCCATCGCTTTTATTATTATGATAGCAGAACACTCAAAAAATTATTTTTTGCTTTTTAGTCCATTTTATAAAAGCTTGTTTTCAAATAGTTTTTTTTTCTAAATTTATTGTGGATAAGGCACAGTAAAAATTGTTGTACATTGAACACTTAACTATTATATGTTACTAAATTTTAATATACTACCAAATGATTTCAAGGAAACTGTTTTTACAAAATTGTTTAAAAAAAATGAGATGCCTGGATAAAACAAACAGACAGGACCTTTTTGCAGCTAGTATATTTATTAATATTAAGTATATTATTAAAATCCTCAAAAATTATACTACCTAATTGTATGTTAATATTCAAGAACAGTGACACCTAGCATTTCACAATGGTATTGTTTAAAACCATCAGTTTGAAATTGATTCTATACCTAATAGCAGAGGCCAAAATGTTCTCATCCTAGAAATGTTATCAATGATACATCAGACCTTATTAAACAAGATGAATCCCCAAAAAGTATTTTTTTAAAATGTCAAAATCATTATAAGTGATCATAACTAGGGGAGAACGGGTACGAAATTAACAATTTTTAAAAAAGGCAAAATTTTTACAATACTGAGTCTTCGGAAGCTCGTGATTTTTATCTGATTTACCCGTCGGACTTTTAAAATTTTTATGTTGAAAACACGGTGTTATAAATGTACAGCGTGTCCCAGTTTGGATGGTATTAAATGGAAAACTCGTTTGTTATTAAAAATATTGATTTTTTGATTGCACTCTTTTTTGAGCCCTTAAAAATGGAGTTATCAGATTTTTGCTATACCCAGTAGTTTCGCTAATACAGGGAGTTTTTAAATAAATTGCATTTTTAATAATCCCTTATATCTCGCTTATTTTGCGAGATATTTTTATTCTTTAAAAAACTTTTTTGTGGAAACTTTTCTAGAAGATTAAACGCACCCAAGATTGCTGACGGCTTGGTAGAAGAACATGCCTAGGAAACTCAATGCAATTTGACAGGTCGTTAGGTTAAAGTTCTCACTAAGCTCACAAGAGGCACTGCGGTCGCGCGTTTGTTCCTTATTCTATTTTTTTTGAGAATTATCTGTGGTTTGGATGTTCCGTCCCCCTTTTTTTTAGGTAGAAAAACTTCTTCCACCGCATTTTATTTCGGGTTCATTTAAGATCTATCTTTTTGGCTTATGTAGGTAATCTTTGCTGCTGTGACGCATTAAAATTAAATTTTGTTAAATTTGTAACTTTTGCAATTTAAATATAAAAGAATAAGAATTTCTAGTTGCTTTTCTGGGTGAAGTGTCTAAAGTTCAGACGAGTATAAAATGCATAGTTTTTCAAGAAATTTTAAGGTAAGTTTTCTTATTTTCTCATTTGAGGTTAGATTGGCATTTGATAAAATTTGTATTGGTAGTGTCTTTTTAACGTCTTATCGCTTACTTTACGGAACTCTGAATACATGTTTCCAATGCCTGGTAGGTGCCTTATTTGCCCATGAACTAAGCACGAATTTAGTGTTAATTTTATGTCTAATTTTATGTCTATCCTTTTCGTTTGATATTAAGTAAAAGGGGGGCTTAATTCATGGGTAAACGAGGGATTACCCAGCAGCGTAATGTACTTTGAATAAATTTATTCCTTAATTTTAAATCTTACCAAAATCTAGTACCTATGATTAATGTGGTTATAAGTTGATTTTTTTTATTGTTTTCAGCTTTTCGATGATATGTGTGACCACTGATAAGCTATATATATACTGCTTTGAAACATACCCTACACAACTTACAACCAAGGCGAGGAGGTACTTTTAAATCATGTCAGATTTTCGTCGAGCTGTTAAAAAGTAGACACTTAAGAATGATTCTCTTCACGAACAACTGTTTCATTATTTATTCACTCATCACTCACCAGAAATGTTAAAAGAAAATATTAAATATACTAGACAGTGTTTGGTTTTGCATTATATTTTATTTTACCAATCAATTAGACTATGTATTATTTCATCAATAGTTAGTCGTTAATTTGTAGCTTTTTTTTATAATAATAAAAACTCATTTAAAAAATATTTTATTTATTATATATATATATTTATCGGTTTCACAACGTTCTACGTCTTCCGATACCCAATCTCCACTCGTTTCTGTTTGCCCATAATTCATCATCTAGGCCTCTTATTCTTATTTCACTATCTATTCCTTCTCTCCAGCTTCTCCTTGGTCTTCCTCGTTTTCTTCGGCCAGTTGGTTTCCATTGTAATATTTGTTTAGGTAGTCTTCCATCATCCATTCTTTGTACATGTCCGTACCACACCAGTTGTTTTGTTCTTATATCATCCACTAGAGTACGTTCACCCACTGTCATAATTTCTCTTATTCTTTGATTGGTAACTCTTTCTCTTTTTGATTTCCCTGCTGCTCTTCTCCAATAGTCCATCTCCGTAGCGGAAAGCATTTTTTCTGTTCTATCCTTGATTGGCCATACTTCTGAGCCGTATGTAATAATACTTTTTACAATGGTGTTATATATAAGCTTTTTGTTATGTTTTGATATACTTTGGTCCCAAATTATTCCATTTAATAAAGTTATTGCTTTTCTTCCTTGTACGATTCTATCTTTTATAGCTTTGTCTAGTGTTCCGTCAGCTGTAATTTTTAGACCCAAGTATTTATACTCATCACAGGACTGAATTCGCTGCCCAGTATTTAAGATTAGATCCTGTTTCGTTCCACCAATACACATATACTCTGTCTTATTGATATTAACCTCTAGTCCCCACTTATTGTACTCGTCTATTAGTTTTCGTGTCATATATTCGAGGTCGTCATAATCCTGAGCCACCACTATCTGATCATCGGCGAAACATAAAGTATACAAGGTGGTTTCATTCAACGGAATTCCCATGTTTTGGCATTTTCTCTTCCAGACTTTAAGGACCTGTTCCAAATATATCTTGAAGAGCGTAGGCGAGATACAGCAACCTTGTTTAAGACCTTTATTTACTTGAAAGCCTTTGGTTAGTTTTGCTTTTATTTTAACTTTTGCCTTACTATTGCGGTATAACTCTTTGATGGCCTTAATTAGTTGTACGCTTATGTTTGTCTTTTCCAACGCTTTCCAAAGTAGATTTAGTGGTATACTATCATATGCCTTCTGCAAATCTACGTAAAGCAGATGGAGCTCTTGTCCGTATGCCATTTTCTTTTTAATAACTTGGGTTATACAAAAGAGATGATCTGAAGTCGATCTACCCGCCCTGAAACCAGCTTGTTCTTCTGCCTCCATATCTTTATATTCGCTCTCCACTTTATTTCTTATTATTTTGCCATATATTCTGCTTAGCGTACTAGTTACAGATATACCTCTATAATTGTCACATATATCTTTCCTTCCTTTTTTGTGTATTGTGGATATATATGACGTTTTCCACTCAGTTGGTACTACAGCTCCATTTAAATATCTTTGGAAAAGATTCCGTAATCTACAAAACAATTCTTCAGTGCCATATTTAATAAGTTCAGCTGGGATATTTCCGGGTCCGGCAGATTTACCGCTTTTTAAGGTTTTGCACACGTTTTTGACCTCAGATATTGTGAGGGGTACTGGAGATCCCATCGTTCTAATGATATTGTCTCTTTCGTCTTCCTTGAATTCTGCTCCATCTTCAGTTAAAAGTTTTTTAAAATGCTTATCCCATTCTTTGTCTGGTATTGGTGAAATAATATCTCTGCATGTTTCTTTTTTGATCGATCTTATAGTTTTCCAGCTTTCGGTACTTCTCCTACCTCCTAAGTAAGAAGTTAGTAAGTTATTTATTGCATTTTATATATCATTTTCAATCTGTTTATATCTTATAAAGACATTGTATGTCTTTATAAAATATTGACTGATTAAAAATTAAAAAAAAAACTTTAAAATTAAAGAAAATTTATTATAAAAGGCGATTCAAATTTCCCGCCTCGCCTTTTAGTTCGTCACTAAGCTCTGCAGTGGGCGCCACAGAGCTAACGACCTGTCAAACAGCCGGAGTTGCCTATCTAATAAAAACTCACTGAACCGCGCCGCAAATCCTTTATCTATGGTAGAAGAATGTGCAGAGGCGCTGGAGACCCTAAGCGATGGCAAAGGGGTGACGCTGGTTTGGGTTCCGGGACACACGGGGGTACCAGGCAACGAGAAGGCGGACGAACTCGCACGACTCGTGGCAGGAACCGCCTATGTAGGACCGGAGCCACATTTGGGCGTAACAAAAAGACAAGTGCAAAGCAGACTCAACAAATGGGCCCAGGACGCGCTATTAAACTCCTGGGAAACAGGAACGGGATGCAGACAGACCAGAGAATTCGTAGACCGTCCTGCTGCTAAATGCTGGGACGGACACGAAAAGACCTCGGACTGCTGATAGATACTCTAACCGGACATAACCGGTTGAGAAGGCACATGACACGTATAGGAGTCGAGAATGACCCTACCTGCCCAGCCTGTGGACAGGAAGAAGAGACATCAAGACACCTCGTGGCAGAATGCGAGGCCTAAGCAAGGATGAGACAACAGGCACTCGGAGCACCAACTCTGAGCGAGGAAGAACTGCACATGCTCACAGACTTACTGGACTTTGTAAAGAGAACAGGAAGGCCCAATGAGTTACCCGACTATCAAAGGGAAGTGCAGAGAGTGGGTTAATTGACAGACTTGAGGCATGGCAAAAAGGGCCTACTTGTCAGACCTGCGGGTCAACCCCCCCTACTACTACTACTACTACTTTCTAGAAGAAAATAACGACGTTGTCAATTTTTTAAAATATTGTTTAGTTTTTGAGATATGGTATTTATCTTGAAAAAATTAAATACCTGGTTACATTGACCAAGTGGTCTTCTGAGGAGTCCCATAAGGACGAAACAATTAACTTTCGACACTTATTAGGTGTCCATTAGATCTTGGACCCCCGTAAGTTTAAGCTTTCAAAACACCCACGGAAAAATATCAGATAAACAAAAACTCCTTTTTACCCGATTAGCCATGAAACTTTTTAAATTTACGGGTACGAAATTTCACGTTTATTAATTTTATAATCTTGACAAAAAAACTGAAATATCTTATAAATATCTGTTCACCAAAAGAACTACATCCATTCTGAAGCTATTCAAATATATAAAAATTTTACTCAATCTTAAAAACCTTTTAACAATGTGGCCAAATTGCACTGAAAATTCGGGAGGTAAAGAAATTCAATTGTAGTAATACCACGTATAGCCGATTCATATTTCAAGTTAGATCGTCACTTAGTTTTTTTAAAGGCGCTGGTAGAATTATACCACGTTACAATCGTACCCGCTCTCCCCTACTACATGAACTTCAGTTTAAACTATTTGGCAATAGTTAAAGTTAATTTATCTAACATCTAAAAAATGCTTTTTGTTTTTATCAGATTCGTTTATGCGCTCATTAAATTAATACAAACATGACTTTTATGCTGGCACCGCTACCAAATTAACAAATTTCAGTCATTTTTTTAAACAATACCACCATTTTTTGTTTCATTAGGTGGTCTTTCACAATACGATTTGGCAGAAGGTCGTTAGTTTTATGTTTATTTTTTTTAAAGCAGTTGTTTTAATGTAAAATGTACCAGGAGTCTAGGTGTAAAATTAATTTAAAAGGGATAAAAAAATCTGGGGGCACGGCCATGTTTTCTTAAAACATGTCAGCCCATATTTGACCTACCTAAAACCCTACTTGGGAATGAGCTACGAAACTCAATCTTTGCACAGTCGTAGACCTTTATAGAGTTAACAAACCCTCCAAGTTATATGGACTTTCATTGACCAGTAAAGTAGTTACAAAATTTCAAAAAACCTCGAATTTTCCACTCACTCATGTATAGAACATCAAAATTTTACTGTACTTCCAGACACGATACAAAGCTGAACTTTGGCAGACTGATAGAAATTATGACCAAACCCTTGGAAAATATCAAAAACCTCAATATTATAATTTACTTCACGCCTCTATACATGTAAAGTTATATAAAAGTAGCATTGCCCACTTTCAGAAACGATAGAGAGCTAAGCTTTAAAAGGCTGATAGGAACTATGATAAAACCATGGGAAAAAAAAGTTTTGAACAATATTGCGCATATTTTTCTACTTTAAAACTTAAATATTATCCAAATTCTTTAAAAAAGGAGTGAATTCATAACAAAACCATTTAATGTAAAAAAGGCCAAGATTTTAAAAAATTTTTTGGTTGGTGTTATTACTTATTATTAGTCAATTTTCAGTCCTAATTAATCAATTAAATGCGTGTACAAGAAGTAAACACATTTTTTTTAAATGTTTTGACATGCATTTGGCTTTTATATATAAGAATAGAAGTTAAGAAACACTTGATACCTTTTGGTTTGTTTATCAAATCTGTTTTTTTTGGGTCAAGTTTAAACACGAGTTTGACCCGCTACACATTTGGAAAAATCCATTCTTCTCCCTTTGTAGATATTAATGGATTAATATTGTATCTAAATAAGGAAAAGTTGAATTATTAGTTCTTATTAAAAATTATGTCTCTATTAAGCTATATACAGTGTGCCTGAATGAAGTATATGTTGCATAAAAATGGTTCCAAAAACTAATTGCACATTTTGAATATGAACTCTTTCCTGACTTCAGAGCCATATTCATATAAATCCTAGCTGATCCTTTTCTTGAAATTTTATCAATTTTTTGCCAGTTAGTCTAGGCGCTGGCTTCTGTCATGTGTGACCTAATATATGCGCTCAGTTTGACTGCGAGACATTGTTAAGCACCCATAGCAATATAAAAAAAGTGTGATCACGTGGTCGAACTCATGTTCGTTTGGCCGCCATCTTTGAAAATGGCCGCCAAATTAATAGATTTCTTTGTTTAAACATATCTTTCTTCTCAGTGTTCCGATTTTAATTTTTTAAAGCTTGATAAGCTCCCTTTTTAAAGTCAAATAAATATATTTTTTGATAAATCAATTAGTTTTTAAGATACAAAGACTATTATTATTCCCGCTCGTAAAAGAATTAAAATAATACTTATACTCATTTTATTAAACAAAAAATCTATCAACTTGGCGGCCATTTTCAAACATTGCGGCCAAACGACCATAAGTTCGACGACGTGACCAAACTTTTAATGAATAAATAAGTAAATTTAGCAGTTCGGTGTTTTTTTTATTTAATTTAACCTGAAAGCGTATGTTGAAAGAATTTTTGAAATCGCTCTATATTTAATAAAATTATGCAAATATGGTTTTTGAATAGGGTGGGGGAATGACAGGAGGTGAGATGGGTGGGAGCAGGGAGGACTGCAAAATAACTACAGCAAATTAGAGGACATTTGCAATGGGTAATCAAAAGAATTTCAATACAATCACCTGAAATTTAGATCATTTGTATGCCTTAAAGCCTACATCATGTGACAAAATGGCATCTGAAGACCGCCATGTTAATTCCTGTTTAAAAAAATATAGTCTATAGCACCTTCGGGAGCAGTAGCAATGCAACGACACCTTCTTTGTTAAAATCGGTTCAGCCGTTTAGCCTCTAGCGTGGCACAAACATACATATTTACTTACATATATATTTATCGGTTTCACAACGTTCTACGTCTTCCGATACCCAATCTCCAATCGTTTCTGTTTGCCCATAATTCATCATCTAGGCCTCTTATTCTTATTTCACTATCTATTCCTTCTCTCCAGCTTCTCCTCGGCCTTCCTCGTTTTCTTCGGCCAGTTGGTTTCCATTGTAATATTTGTTTAGGTAGTCTTCCATCATCCATTCTTTGTACATGTCCGTCCCACACCAGTTGTTTTGTTCTTATATCATCCACTAGAGTACGTTCACCCACTGTCATAATTTCTCTTATTGTTTGATTGGTAACTCTTTCTCTTTTTGATTTCCCTGCTGCTCTTCTCCAATAGTCCATCTCCGTAGCGGAAAGCATTTTTTCTGTTCTATCTTTGATTGGCCATACTTCTGAGCCGTATGTAATAATACTTTTAACAATGGTGTTATATATTAGCTTTTTGTTATGTTTTGATATACTCTGGTCCCAAATTATTCCATTTAATAAAGTTATTGCTTTTCTTCCTTGTACGTTTCTATATTTTATAGCTTTGTCTAGTGTTCCGTCAGCTGTAATTTTTAGACCCAAGTATTTATATTCATCACAGGACTGAATTCGCTGCCCAGTATTTAAGATCAGATCCTATTTCGTTCCACCAATACACATATACTCTGTCTTATTGATATTAACCTCTAGTCCCCACTTATTGTACTCTTCTATTAGTTTTCGTGTCATATATTCGAGGTCGTCATAATTCTGAGCCACCACTATCTGATCATCGGCGAAACATAAAGTATACAAGGTGGTTTCATCCAACGGAATTCCCATGTTTTGTCATTTTCTCTTCCAGACTTTAAGGACCTGTTCCAAATATATCTTGAAGTGCGTAGGCGAGATACAGCAATCTTGTTTAAGACCTTTATTTACTTGAAAGCCTTTGGTTAGTTTTGCTTTTATTTTAACTTTTGCCTTACTATTGCGGTATAACTCTTTGATGGCCTTAATTAGTTGTACGCTTATGTTTGTCTTTTCCAACGCTTTCCAAAGTAGATTTAGTGGTATACTATAATATGCATTCTGCAAATCTACGTAAAGTAGATGGAGCTCTTGTCCGTATGCCATTTTCTTTTCAATAACTTGAGTTATACAAAAGAGATGATCTGAAGTCGATCTACCCGCCCTGAAACCAGCTTGTTCTTCTGCCTCCATATCTTTATATAAAGATTTACTTACATACATACAACAATCGAAATACATTACCCTTCCTTTCGTCGTGCTGCAGTTAAAAAAGAATTATTATTAGAATATTAGAAAAACAAATTATTTTATTAAAACATTTGGATATTTACCAAGCGATGGCGCCGTAATAGAATTTTAAATGCAAATACACCGCCATTCAAGCTTATGTGCAAAATTTATGCGATTGCATAATTTTTAAGATCTTGGCTTCGGCCGTATACCAGCTGACGCGATCTTGAACCAAGTTGGGTACCCTTTAAAATCAGCACATTTTGGTCTTTGAGCCAATTTTAAAGAAAAAAAATTATATTTCGCAAATGGCTTTAATTATTATTTATCGTACAGAATGTCCTAAATTTAGTGGCTTTTAATATTTATCTCAGATCGCGTTGCCTATCTTACACTCATAATGAAAAGAACATCACTTAAAGTAATTCAGGTATATGATGAAGACATCTCAAAAGCCATTGAAGAAAACAAAACCCATCTGACACTAGTAATGTGAGATTTCAATGCCAAATTAGGTAAGAGGATGAACTTCGAAGAGACTAAAACAGGAGATTTTGGATATGAAAAAAAAAGACATCGCACAAAAAGATAAAAGAGGGAAAGTTGTATATCAGAAGAAATAAAGTCATTGATGGAAAAAGGCGGACCCTCGAGAGAAAAGAAAAAAAAACATCACAGAAATAAATAAAACTATAAGAAAAATGTGAAGAAGTACTCCATAACTTTCTGTAGAGGTTCCAAGGAATGAAAAAAGAAAAATCTTTGTCTTCCTCTACTATTTATTTTCGTCGACTAGTTTCAGATACAATACCTATATCTGATAAATCAGGGGTTTATATTCTCAAGTGTGATTGCGGGCTAGGCTCTTACATTGGAAAAACCGCAAGAAAATTTAAAACAAGGATAGGGGAACACACTAAAGAAATAGACAAACCATGAACCATACAGATATAGATTATCTTAACATTAAATCAGTCTTTGCAAGACATGTCATTACTGAAAACCACTCTTTTACCATGGATGATAAAATAAAATGTTTACATGTTTGTAGAGATAGTTTAATTGATCTGCTAGAGGTTTTGGAAATCAACAAATTTCAGAAATCTTCTCCATCGATTTGTCTAAATCAACAATTAGAACATAAATCTACGAAATTTTTCAATTCCCTAAACTTTTAAATACCATATACCTACATAAGACTATTCTTAACTTTTATGATACTATTACTTCCATCAATTTTAACAACCTCTTTATTGTAAACCAAACACAACCTAATTTAAAATTATTGTTTATAATTTAAGATCATTTTCACCGAAGACCGACACATGTTCTCTCATATTTCAATTTCTTTCTACTTTTGATGGTCACCATAACATAACCTCCAAATGTGCTCCAAATTCAAGAAAAATTTTAACAACTAAAATAATTTTTCAGAAACCTTTTTAAATAATGTGATAGTCCTACACAATTTTAAATTGTTTTTCAATGTTTTGTTCGTCCCATGTATTTTATTTTTCTCTCTTGTGAGAGAACTTTGTTTGTCGTGGGAAGTTCAACCTGTTTTTATTATGTAGTAGGTAAGTTTGTATTTCTTCACTTTATACTGAATAATTTGTTGATTGTGATTTATTTTTCTACAGTCCTTGATGATGGCCCAATAAGCCGAAACTAGTCGACGAAAATAAATAGTAGAGGAAGACAGAGATTTTTCTTTTTTCATTAAAAAAAAAATGATAAAAGAAAATAAAAGAAGGAACCAAGAAATTAAAGTGAGAGAGTTATAGAAAAAAGGCCGACTCTAGGTAGATATGAAATAATTAAAATAAAGGATATTAACGGCATAGAAACTAACGTTAAAGAGGATATCATAAATATCACACAACTATTACTACTAAACAAAAAGAGAACCATCACGAGAGACCATAAAGAAACTCCAAACCAAAATATAGAACATAAACTCAGAGCTACAACCTGAAATTAGTAAAGTTGAAATAAAGAGAGCATTAAAGAAAATGAAAAATAACAAATCACCTGGAAAAGACAGGGCAATGACAGAAATGCTCAAGTACGGTGGTAATGGTTTAGCGAATACCCTCCATATTCTCCTGAATAAAATACTAAGAGAAAAAATAATCCCAAACAACTGGAAAGAATTCATAGCCATTATTCTACACAAGAAAGGCGATAGACAATAGACAATAGACAATAGACAATAGACAACTTTATTAATCTTTTCAGCTACAATAATGTAGATAAGATACGTCAAATACAAAAAATATAACATTAAGTGTAAATAATAATAGTGTAAATATTTAAAAAAAATAAAAACGAAAACACATTTACAAAATTTGTATATATATGTATATAAATATTGAGAACAGAAATTTACCTTCTGCCCAACATGTAGTTTTCAAATTCAATTAAACTATAAAAAGTTTCATTTAATAAAAGATTTTTGATTTCTTTTTTGAATCTTGGCAGCGACGTAGTTTGTTTGATTTTGTTTGGCAACAAGTTAAAGAATTTGCATCCAAGATAATGAGTACTTTTTTTTTATATACTCATGGTTGTGTTTATGGATGCTGAAGTGGTTACGACTTCTAGTTGGATAGTTGTGATAAGAACTATTTAATGTAAAAATATTTTGGTGTTGAAAAATGAAAATGAGTAGTTTATATATGTAAATACTTGTTATTGTCATAATTTTATTATCCTTAAATGCAGAGCGACAAGTACCGTTGTAAGGTATATTGAAAATTAATCTTATAAGTCTCTTTTGACCTACCAATACCCTTTCCACATCCTGAGCACTACCCCATACTGCCACACCATAGGCTAGAGCCGAGTATGCATTAGCAGACCTAAAAAACTATCGACCTGTAACACTACTCAATGTTAAAACTGTTTGGTTTTCACTATCTCCAACGTCGATCACAGGGATACGAGTGATCACTGTCTGGAACACGTTCTGATAGTCAGGAACAAGTGATCCATGCCAATCCACGACCGGATCACTTGTTCCCAACGAAAGCATCAAGCCAGCAGTATAATTCAATGCCGGTAGGGGTATTTTCCCTCGGAGTAGTTGTTTCTGTTGGTGGTACAAAACTCCTCAATGTTATTTATAAGCTTTTCACGAAAATATTAACAGATAGACTAACAACAAAATTTGACCGATATCAATCAAAGGAACAAGCTGAGTACAGTTGACCACTTAATTACCTTGAAAATCCTAATAGAACGAGCCAACGAATATAACATTTAACTATATATTGCGGTTATAGACTTCGAAAAAGCTTTCGATAGCATTGGACCCTGGCCAGTAAAAGCATCTTTAATTAATAACCGAATAGATCACAGATATATAGACTTAATAGCCAATATATATATAGCGAAGCAACAACATCAATCAAAATCCACGGAGGAACCAAGCCAATCCTCCGCATAAGAAGGTGTCAGACAGGGTGACACAATATCCCCTAAATTAATTAAGTAATCTATTAAGAAGAAAAAAAAATTGCAACCAGCAACTTGTTTTTAGACAGATTTTCAGGATTCGATATATTTTATTTAAAGCTGTATTCGGTTAACCTGTCCTTGAGCCACTAAGATCTTAATAATTTAATTGTTGTAACTGTTATCAAATTTAAGCAAGTAGTAGGAAATAAAAAAAGGATAGCGGAAAAGTAACTTTACAGCAATAGTGTGGAAAAGTAACTACAGCACTAGTGCGGAAAAGTAACTTTACAGCACTAGTACTAAAAAGTTACTTTAGTACACTCTTGTTTTTTTACATTTTTGCGTGCGAAAAACGAAAAAGTAACTTGAACGAGAGCGCTTTAGTTTGCTACACTGATGGATCCAATCTATCAGACAGGCAAACCACAGGAGCGGGAGTATACGTGGAAAAACTAGAAGTTCAGAAGAGCTACTCGCTCGGTGAGCAGGCTACTGTTTTTCAAGCAGAAGTCTACGCCATAATAATGGCGGCAACCCTAGAAGAGGTTCGGAACAGCGAAGAGGAGCTAATATATATATGCTCTGACAGTCAAGCCACCCTGAAGGCGCTAAACGCACCCAAGATTGCTGACGGCTTGGTGGAAGAATGCACAGAGGCGCTGGAGACTCTAAGCGATGGCAAACGGGTGACGCTGGTTTGGGTTCCGGGACATACGGGGGTACCAGGCAACGAGAAGGCGGACGAACTCGCACGACTCGGGGCAGGAACCGCCTATGTAGGACCGGAGCCACTTTTGGGCGTGACAAAAAGACAAGTGCAAAGCGGACTCAACAAATGGGCCCAGGACGCGCTATTAAACTCCTGGGAAACAGGAACGGGTTGCAGACAGACCAGAGAATTCGTAGACCGTCCAAAAGCGACCAGAATTAGATGGATGCTGCCCAGCCTGTGGACAGGAAGAAGAGAAATCAAGACACCTCGTGGCAGAATGCGAGGCCTACGCAAGGATGAGACAACAGGCACTCGGAGCGCCAACTCTGAGCGAGGAAGAACTGCACATGCTCAAATGGGCAGACTTACTGGACTTTGTAAAGAGAACAGGAAGGCCCAATGAGTTACCCGACCATCAAAGGGAAGTGCAGAGAGTGGGTTAAGGGACAGACTTGGGGCATGGCAAAAAGGGCCTACTCTGGCCTACTTGTCAGACCTGCGGGTCAACCCCCCCCCACTACTACTACTTGAACGCACTTTCGAAAGAAAATAATTATAATTTATATAAGTACCTACCCTTTTAAGTAACAATATTTTCGAAAAAGTGTCAAATTCGGGACAACCTGTAATATTTAGACATCAAAGCGATTTTTTTTTGGCAAAAACAATTGTTGCGCAAACTATCGATTAAATATCTTGGACTTTTATCAAGAATTTTATTCTTATAGTATGGTTGACTTTGAATATGGAATGTCAATTTTTTCTCGATTATGAAAACCTTTTTATATTGACCTCTGAACAGGCTTAGTCAGAAAATTTTGCTTTTAAATATTTTTTTTTATATTTGTCCTAGTGTAATTTTCCCAAGAAACTTATAATGATGCAAAATACGTCATCTCTTTTAATGCAAAACCAATAGTAGTACAGGGTGTCCCAAATTGGGCACTTTTAGGGGGTTTAAGGTACTTCTAGGGGAGACAGAGAAAAACTGACCACGCATTGTGAGGCTCAATTTTCAAGAGAAGACTTATAATGAAAACCGCATTTTGAAATATCGTCTCGTCTTTGAGCTACGGGGGCTTTTCGAAAAGTCTGCATTTTGGAAGGGGGTCGATAACTTCGTTATTAATGGAAATTTTGATTTAGAGTAAATTGCAATTTTATAGACTTTATCACGAGGAATTCACTCGCTAAACTAAATTTTAACTGTCACTTTTAGTTTTTGAGATATGACAGAAAGTTGCATTTTTTCTTAGGGAATGGCCTATATTTTAATTAATTTTTGAATTCGTCATTGAATTCTTTTCAAATTGATGTATCATATGTCATAGTTTGATTGAGCAGTTTAGGAGATATTCAGCTTTTTCACTTATTTTTAGTGCGCTATGATTTCTTGCTGAGGAAGGTCAAGGCACTCCAGTATTTTTATTATTTTACACAGTCAAAAATATAGTAAGCCTGGTTTGGAAAAATTATAATTCAGCTGACGGTCCTCAAAGCCTAGTTATAAAAAGTAACAAAAATGATACATATTTCAAAATAAAATTAAAACGCTTTTGTGCAAAATAATTTCATATAAAAGCGTAATGTCAAATTGTTTAAACAATTGAAAACAATGACAAAACATCAAGGCGCAAGGGCAGCTTGATTTGCATAGTATAAGACAACAAAACTATAGGAGCATTGAAGTAGGATTTGACCGCAAGGCTTTCACGTCAATGGCGCATGACGTCATTCAACGCACACTAGACAAAAATAAAAAACTTTAATTATCTCCGAAACCGCACAATCAAACTATGACGTATGATACATTATTTTAAAAAGAATTCAATGACAAATTCGAAAATGAATTTAAATATAGGCCATTCCATAAGAAAAAATGCAACTTTATGTCATATCTCAAAAACTCAAAGTGACAGTTAAAATTTAATTTAACGGGTGAATTCGTCGTTACAAAATCTATAAAACTGCAATTTACTCTAAATCAAAATTTCCATTAATAACGAAGTTATAGACCCCCTTCCAAAATGCAGACTTTTCAAAAAGCCCCCGTAGCTCGAGACGATATTTCAAAATGCGGTTTTCACTATAAGTCTTCTCTTGAAATTTGAGCCTCGCAATGCTTGGTCAGTTTTTCTCTGTCTCCCTTAGAAGTACCTTAAACCCCCTAAAAGTGCCCAATTTGGGACACCCTGTACAGGGTGGGGCATTTTCGTTGGTTTTATAGGGTACAGGCTAAACGGTAAGAGATACAAAAAAACTGACATACGTGTCCCGTCCTCTTTTTTAGTGTCTTTTTTAATGGCCTCATCAAATCTAGGCTAACTAGATTAGTTTAGCAGATACAGGGTGATTCTCAAAAATTGCCGATTTTTATTATCTTTTATTACTCGTTTATTTATGGAGACACAAAAATTCTTCAAATACAAAAGTTTTATGATTTTATACGTATAATTCAGTGGCGTACCTAGAAAAATTAAAAATATTTTATTTTACAAGATATTATCAAAAGTAACATTTTTTAAACAGAACACCCTGTATGTAAGTACCTCAAAAAATTAAATTTTTTCTTGCGATTACAGCGATATATAACACTTAATACTTTTCTTTGTCCTAATTAGGTAAAATACGAAAAAAAAAATTTTTTGTAGTTGGCTATGGATGGGATAAACTTTTGTTTTGCTTTTTTAACTTGTCACAAAGTCAAACGTCAATTAAGTATTGTTTTTGCTTTGTTGTTATTACTTTTGTCTAAGATGAATCTTTATCAAAACCTAAGATCAAAACAATGAAAAGTTAAACATGTTTGAGTGCTATATTGAATCTAATAAAAATAGAGATGCAGCACTTACACTATATATATACTATATACCGTTATCCGGAACGACGTCAGCCAGACAAAAGGATGTTTCAAAGAATGTATTACAATTTAAGTGATTATGGATCATTTGGAAAAGCAAGAAATAAAATTTACAATAAAGAAAATAGAGAAACGGATGAAATAAATACGTTGGCTTGTGTTGCTGCTGATCCGACGGTACCTAGTCGTAATACTGAGAATGATATTGGTATATACGTAAACGTAGAGTTTTAAGAATATTGAAAAAGCATAAGTATAAACCTTATAAAATAAGAAAGCTTCATAATTTACATCCTGAAGATGAACAACGGCGTTTTGAATTTTGCAATTGGTATTTGCAACAGATTAATCAGAATCCCAATTTTTTTCAAAATATAATATGGACCGACGAAGCTTATATATCTAGCGAAGGAATGTTTAATCGACATAATAATCGATATTGGTCAAACATAAATCCTCATCAGACGGTGGCCAGGGTACAACAAGGACGCTTTGGATTCCATGCATTGATAGCGCTGTATCGAAATAGAGTGTTTAACTACAGGCTTTTTAATGAAAACATGAATGCAGAAGGATACAGACATATTTTGGAAGAATATGTAATAATAGAGTTGGATAACATGCCATTAGGTGAAATAAATAACATTTATTTTCAACAAGACGGTGCTCCAGCACATAATAGCCATATGATAATGAACTTGCTAACTGCCAATTTTGATGAAAATTGGATTGGTACATATGGGCCAAACCGATGGCCCCCGCGTTCTCCCGACCTGACCACCCTCGACTTTTATTTTTGGGGATTTATCAAAAATGAAATTTATAAAACACGAAGTAACAATATAGAGGAACTTAGGGTAAATTTTATTATTTGCATTGAGAGAGTATCAAATATTGGCATCTATAACGCCACTCGTTCGGTTACAAGTCGAGTAGAAAAATGGCTTGAGCAGAATGGGAGAGAATTTGAGCACCTTTTGTAACTAATTTTTATAATAACTATTCAGTTCTTATTACAAATTTATGTTGTTGTTGTTATAGTTTAGTAATATCTTAATATTCTCGTTAAGTAGGTTCTGAATATACCAACTATAAAATAAAAAAATATTGAATCAATTCATAGCCAACTACAAAAAAAATATATTTTTCCGTATTATACCTATTTAGGACAAAGAAATGTATTAAGTGTTATATATCATTGTAATCACAAGAAAAAAATCAATTTTTTGAGGTACTTACATACTGGGTGTTCCATTTAACAAAATGTTACTTTTGATAATATCTTGAAAACTAAAACATTTTTAATTTTTCTGGTTACGCCACTGGATTCTATGTAGAAAATCATAAAACTTTTGTATTTGAAGTTTTTTTCTATCTCCATAAATAACCGAGTAATAAGAGATAATAAAAATCGCCAATTTTTGAGAATCACCCTATATCTGCTAAACCAATATAGTTAGCGTAGATTTGATTGCGCCATTAAAAAAGACACTAAAAAAGAGGACGGGACACGTATGTCAGTTTTTTTGTATCTCTTACCGTTTAGCCTGTACCCTATAAAACCAACGAAAATGCCCCACCCTGTACAGTGAAACCTCTCCTTGCGGACACCTCTATTAACCGGACACTCCCTTTAGGCGGACAAATTTTTTGGAACCAAGCGTTTCCCCATTTCTTTACATGTGAAATTCACTCCTATAACCGGACGCGAACACATATTTTTGGTTAAAAAATTCTGAGATCTCTCTTGACCGGACGCGAACCTCTTACAACGGGACGGAGCGCTGCACGACATGGGCATACATATTATGTACTGTGTTGGCAACAACGCACTCTGCAGCCGGGAAATTACCTCTTTCCGTTTTAATGCGGAGACTAAATAATTCTGTCGTATTTACAACACATTTTATTCCCCGGGACTGTTGTGTTTTATTTTTATTGTTCAGCAGTGTTGCCAGGTCTAGGAATTTATTCCGAATCTAGGGATTTTCGGTGTATGGCAGGAATAAAGGGATTTTGTTGCAAAATCTAGGGAAAATTTATCAAAAACGATTTAATGGGATAAATACAAAATTTAGTTTATATTACTTTAATGAATTTTGAGAAATGAACTATCTGAATGTTTAAGAATTTTGGATAAAAATGTCAAAAATAAAATAGGTTGATGAATCTTTTATGTTGCCTACACTCCGGTCAATTTTATGTTTGATATCGTGAGTTTGCCACATTCAAGAGCCACCGTTAAAAGATTTTTTTAATCATTAACTTGAACAACACCAAAAAATCCATAATTTTTAGGTTACGTAATTTAAGAACGTTTCCAAATTGTTAAGAAATATATATTAAAATTTCGCAGTTCTCGCTCATAAGCGGACAGCTCCAATAAGCGGACAAAATCGACGAAACCGTGAGTGTCCGCTTATCGGAGGTGTCACTGTATATTATAAACCAAGAGATAAAAGTGGCCCATTTTATTTCAAGGCAAAAAGTTTGTAACCTGACCAAAGGAAGGGATACGATTGGTCGTAAAATAAAAAGCAACTTTTACTACGAACTTTATAAGCTATTCGTAGTTTTTAGTATATTTTTCGAGTCATTTTCAATTTTTTACCGACCGGTTTAAGTGTATTTTTTTAATACTCACAGGTCAAATAACTGCAAAGATTTGGTTCACCCTAAAGTGCAATATGATAGTAAGCATTTCTCAGTGAGTTTCATCTCATATAAATTCAAATTAACTTTAGAAATAAAGAAAAACCACATAAAAATTATTTTGTAACGAAATTTAATTTTTTGGAAATTTAGTCTCAAATTGCTGTACCACCCCTGACGGGTGGTTTACAGTTCGAAAAAAAATAGAAATAATCTTTTATTGACAAAAAAAGGTATATACAAAAATATTCAAAGCTAAGTAATACATAAATAACTTAAAACTATATCTGTAGATTCATTACCGTATTAAATACGTATCAATATTTAAATACTGTAAAAAGCACAAGATATATTAGAATACATTTTCAATTACACATTCACCAAAACAATCGACCATCGGTTTAATCGTCGCTAACTTGTTTAAAAAATTAACATGTAAAATATAGCGGACAGCTAACACTAACTTACACCGTTTTTATTCGACATTTCCTAGTGACTTTTGGTTTAAATATGGCTGCCATTTTTAAACCAAAATATTTTATTATTTTTATTTATTTATAACCTTTGTGTGGAAATAATGTCTTTGTTACAACGAAAAAAGATGACCGATATCGCAAGGTATTTATGAACAAACAAAAATAATTAAACCTAAATGTGGACTTTTAAACCTAGGATTGTAGCACTTATCACTGTAAACCCTTAAGTAAATACTGATGTTACTGTTTATATCTTATTAGTCACTTTTTATCTCGATTTTTTTGTTTACTTTACACTTAATCATTTTTCATCCTTTTCATCATAAAAATGAGACCTTTTTCCCTACAGAATAGGATGAAAAGAGAATTTTACATGCCAAAAGTGTGAAAAATATCCTGTCCTCAAATTCTGCGCATGGGTACTCTTTCTCGACAATGACCCGTAAAAAGTCCAGTTACTATCCTCCTGTCTGATAAGTCCAGTGATGTTCCTGGCTTTCTTTCTACAAGATCCTTTAATGAACTCTTTAGAGTGAGCCAGCTTATCTAGAATTGTAATAATAATAACTCTTTATTTGTTGCTCTAGTAATGCCTAATACAACAAAGCTGAACAAATACAAATCCTCAATCGACTCTTATAAACTAATTAACATCTTTATTACGGTTAAATGTCAAATAAATAACTACATCTTAAATTGTAAAGGAAAAAACATTAAACCCAAACACATTCAAATAAAAAATGAACAAAATTCCCATGCAATACGCATTTAGAAATTTTGATGACTCCAAAATTAAGATTAACGCTTATTTAAAAATTGCCTTATAAAACGTTTAAAAATGTCAAGACTTTGAGATTGTTTAATTTCTGATGGTAAGTTGTTGTATTCTTAACAAAAAGCGAATTTGAATATTTCTTTGTTTTTACTTTAGGAATATAGAAATTGTACCTGCTTCTTGTTGGATACCTATGAACATCCATATTAAATTTCAAAAATCTATCAAAATATGGAGGATTCAAGTTATTAAGAATCTTATAAATAAAAATAAGTAAAAAATATTTGTGGCGGTTGCTCACACTTAGCCAATTGTTGGAAGCTATTCTCCATCCATTTTAATATGGCTGATTTAGAAGCATTGTATAATATCCCCAGGGCTGGTTTCGGGCTGAAAAATTTGGCCGATACCGCTTCCCTCGGTGCTTGGTCTGCGGCTTCATTTCCCTTGTGCTCAAAATGCCCTGGTATCCATACTAATTACACATTGTTAGCAATATCAAGTGCATTCAGAGGATCCCTGCAGCTCCTCTGGGTTCTCGTTAAGACCGTATAGGAATTAAGCGCTCTTAAGACTGCTTGACTGTCAAGAAGATTTTTATTGTCCTGTTGGTCCATTCGTGGTCAGTAATTCACCGGGCACATAGTTCAATGGCTACGAGTTCGGCCTGAAATATAGTGGTAACCTATTGGTCGAGACTATGTTTAATCTATGTATATTCTTGGATACTAACTACTCCAGATCCAACGCCTGATGGCATTTTGGAACAGTGGGTATACCAGAAGCTATCGTCATTAGAAAAATTGGGCCTCTTCTTTAACCAGGCCTCCTTCTCCGGGAAGATAATGTAGCATAGCTTTCTGCTGCACACCGTGTTGGGCATGACGTCGGATCATGTAAAGCTAGCTTAACAAAAGAGAAGAAGCAGGAAATGATTTCAACATGCAAGAATGAAATAATCCGAAGATGACTAATGATTTTTTCAAAGAACGATGCGACGCGAAGCGCAAGAAGAGTTCATGTGTCAGGAAAAGGTTTTTTTGCATGCATAATAACATTTAGTATTCATGTCTGTCTTTTATTTTATTTTTATATAACTGTTAGAGCATTCACCCTGTAATTATATTATATACAAGGTGATTCACGATGTGGGATCTTCTATTTTTTCTTAAGTTTGTGGTTCTTATTATCACATTATTACAAAATCTATCGGGTAATGGTCGACAGAAGCTTATATAAAAAAATTTAAAAAAAATTTGCCAAAAAATTTGCCAAAATATCTCGCGGCGAATTGTCCCGCGGCGAATTGTCCTCGCGGCGAACAGCTCTGCGGTGAATCGGCCGCAGCGAATTAACACATTCCCGCGGGTGTGTTACACCCGGTTCCCACCTACGACTTTCTCGTGGGCACAGAAGAGCTCGGTTCGGTCCGCTTTGCAGTCAATATGTTATGCTCGTGGGTGCCCACTCACGCGTCACATGATCTCAATATGAAACGTTATGACAGTCATGTGACGCGTGCGCGGTCACGCACGAGAAAGTCGTAGGTGGGCACCGGGTTTTCAGTGTTGCCAGTCTAGTACAATTGTACTAGATCTAGTACTTTTTTGATACTTTCCGTACGCTAGTACGTTTTAGCAAAAATCTAGTACTTTTTATTTAATATCCCAAAAAACAAATTTTCAAGTCATATATTGATCTGGAAAAAAATTTTACCTTATGGTACAAAATATAATGCAATATCTTGGTCATTCAGCTTCTGTTATATTGAATTATTTGAATATAGGTATACCTATTGCGTGTTTTGGACATGGAAAACGTTTTATGTTTTATAATTTATTTAAACACATGCATATTAAAATTTAGTACATTTTTATGAAATTCTAGTACTTTTTTCAACAGTAATCTACTACGCAAAACAAAAAAGTTCTGGCAACACTGCGGGTGTTAGTGTTCCTTCACATAGACTGCTACCACATACACTCTCGTCAATTAAAAAGCAACCTTTCTTTAAAAAAAAATTTTTTTTTTAATATTTTTTTTTTAAATTAATCTTTCTGAGAAGTTATTTTTTAAGACATTTTTATTAAAGTTTAAGAAAAATATATAGAATTTTTTTTCAAATCAATCTTTTTGAGAACTTTATTTTTGAAGACATTTTTATTAAAGTTTAAAAAAAATATAGAATTTCTTCTTAAGTTGCTTTTTGAAAAAAGTAAAGACAATACTGCTTTCTTTTATTTCTAAATCACACTTTAAAACTAAATAAAATGTCCAGAATATTTAAACAAAGTAAGTAATGGTTATTGTATTGGTAAGTAAAATTTTTTTTCGAAAAATAGAAAAGAAATATATAATCGAAAAAGTCTTAAAGAAAGGAGTTTCGAAAAAATGTTTCCGAAAAAAAAGTTCTCCAAAACTCTGTTTTCGAAAAAAATTGCTTTTTAAAAAAATGTACATAATTCGAAAACAAAACCTTCGAAATATTGTAGTAATGTAGGTAGTACTTTAGTTCTTATGTTAAATTGTTTCCAAGCTCATTTTTTTTGTTAGCCAACTTTTTAAAAACGTTTATTATTTTTTTCTGAGCACAACAATAATGCAATATAATAATACTTTTTATGCACTAATGAATAGCAAAAATGCACAAAATATTTACCACCTTTTAAACTAACAATATATCTGCAAAAGTACACCCTATAAAATACAAATTAAAATGACTTTGCATAAAAAAATTAGCTTAAAAATTTCAATGGACCTTTTTAATCGGAACCGTAACAATATCGTTTGTTATTATAATTTTTAATTTAACAAAACATTTCTTACCGTTATACATACATTAAAGAAACTACACGGAAATAAATGGATCCAAGATGGATCTGATACCTTCCTAGCCCATTAGCACACCACACGGTATATCAGTCTTCTGTAAATATCTCAGAAACAGAAGCTCCTATGAAGATTTTGGGTATAACCAATGTTTACAAGTTGGTGTTGTATAATCAAAGGTATAACAAAAATTATTAATAAAAATATTTTCTACTTACTTATCTACTATTCCGAAAACCGCATAATAATGCGATGCTACATTAAAAAATTTGCATTTTTTTAAAAACTTTAAACTGTCAAAAAACTACAAATTGTGAAAGGCTTTCGCGGCCATCGTCCAATGGTGGGTGTGCTTTCGGGCTGTTCGGCCGTTGTCGTTGGAAATTCGTTCTCGACGACGGCCGAACAGCCCGAAAGCACACCCACCAATGTCAAAAAACTGTTGTTAGCCTTAATGGAGTTTAACTGAAATCACACACGGATAAGCGCGGATTTGAGGGGGGTAAGATTCGCGCTTGCACACGGACAGACCTCACGACGCTACTGCTAATCTGCCGTCCTTAGTAAGACTCACCTATCTGCAAAAAAATCAAAAATGAGTTATGACCGAAAATGGCTTTAAATAGGTTACTTTCATCTGTTTTTTAAGAAAAATACCCACATTTTTGTTCGGAAGTATTTTATTTTGAAAAACAAAAAAAAGTTTTACTATGTACTCTTAGCAAGCATTTAAACTCGCTTTTCTCGTAATAAGTGAAAACGTAGATAGGTGGGTCTTACTAAGGGCGGCAGTAATATTGTCAAAATACTCCCAAATAAAAGATTTTCGGCATTATCTCAAAAAAATTCTTTGTCGAAAACAATACCTTCTCTAGCCATTGCTGCGCAGGCTAGAAGGTAAAAATGAGCTTGTTTGAAACAAAAGAGGAAGGGTAATTACTAATATATTTGTATTTTTTGCATATTACATTTGCATTTACAAGGTAATAATAACAACAATAATAACTAAATAAAATAACTTAATTGTATTTAATAAACTAGATTTAAAATTACATAATTAATTTTAAATAACATAAAAAACTTCCTCCAAATCTGTTCCGGGAGGGTTCCAAGAATCGATGCAGTATTACCCCTTTGAATAGCTAAGCTAATCGGTCGCCGTCGTGGTGTAGTGGTAGCAATGTTTGTTTCCCATAGCATAAATTTGCTAATAAAGATTTATTCAATTCAATTCAATTCAACCGGCGGTCCGGGTTCGATTCCTAGCTAGGTTCTTGGTTGTTTGTGTTTAAAAATGCTTTAACTTTGCTAGAACTTTGCAAAACTGGGCGATTGATCCTGATTGGATGGAGAGCCCCAGTATGAAAAAAAAAACGCCTAATAGCTAAGCTAATCAACTGGGTAATAAAGCTCCTGGTTAGTGATTTGTTACAAGAGTTTTTAAGTTTTTCAGAAATATCACTAACCAGTCGCCTTGCATCTTCTCCGCACGGACCTAAGGTTTCAACCCTAAACAGGATAAAAATATATTTGTCTAAAAGTTCTTTGTACCACACAGAAAAATACTCTGCCAATATATGGGCCCCTAAGCTCACACTAGGTACTATAGTTATAGTGTACGTGTGAGCTAATATAACTAAAAACTAAAATATATTTTATTCAACTCCGGACTAAATTACCTTTTGTTTGATACCACACAAGCCATGTTTTCACTTAAACTCTAATTTTTGAAATATACCCCCACCCTTTTCTTTAAATCAATTACCTTTCGTCTGATGTCACACACGCCATATTTTCCCATAAACTCTAATTTTTGAAATCTACCCCCACCCTTTTATTTGGTTTGTGCTCGGTGGATTTGGTTCATTTTTAAATGGGACCATCTCGGCCCAAAACCCAGCCTAGGTACCAAATTTTATTAAAATCGGCCAAGCGGTTTTTGAATTATGCGCATTGGTCGTTACAGACAGCCATACAGACAGACAGACAGACAGACAGACAGACAGACAGACAGACAGACAGACATACAGACAGACAGACAGACAGACAGACAGACAGACGGCGCAACAAAAAAGTTTCAAAATCATCTGAAACGCAAAGATATATACAAATTTTTGAAATCGGAGCAACTTTTTTTTTCTCGAAAAAATTAGGATCACCATAGCTCACACTACTATAGTATAGTATATGTGTGAGCTAAAATTAATATCAATGAGTATATGACCCATATAGGGTGGCAACCGGCGAGTTTTGCAACATTGAGGGGCAGATGGCGCTGAAATAAATTCGTCTAGTATTGTTTACTTTCAAAATGTTCAAATTATGTGGAAACTATCAAAAAAAACTTTATTATAAAAACTAAAAAAACAGTCCGATTGTAGAACGTATCATGTACAGAAACCTCGATTTGGACGTCAGAATCCACTTTTTAAAAATAAGTATTTTTCTTTTGCAGCAAAGAAAAAAATTAAAAATAAGGACTAAAGGATAGCTTACCCCTTCTACCCCATAAAAGAAGTCAAGACCAAACATTTACTGCCAAATCCTTTTGATGCATGCGGCTCCAGGAGAAATTTACGGTCACCACACATTTCTGTTTTCTCGTAACGTAGATTTATATTCTTGATCGACATCTTTTTAATAACGATATACTTAACTTCTATTTTATTTATGTATGTATGTATGTATGTAATCAAATCTTGCAACTCATTTTTGAAGAACTTCCAAACATGCGATTGACTTCAAATTTCGCATAGCGTCTTAGTTCCGGTGACAATACAATAATATGGTTTCATCGGGTACCTACCTCCCCCCTAACGTGGGGGGTGGAGAGGGGGTAAAACTTTAGTTTGTCCGATTTCAACCAAAATTGGTATCTGGGGGTTTTTGAGGATGAGAATTACGAATTTTTGATCAGATTACAAAAATTCAATATGGCGGATTCAAAATGGAGGATTTAATGTCAAGTTTTTCTAATTACTTTCAACTGACTTCCACGTATCCGATTTACTTCAAATTTTGCATACCGTTATAGTTCCGATGACAATCCAATAATGTGGGATCACTGATGCCTACCTCACCTCTAACCTGGAGGGCGGATAGGGGGTAAAATTTTAGTTTGTTGGATTTCCACCAATTGGTATCTAGGGGTTTTTGAGGATGAGTATTACGAATTTTTGATCAGATTACAAAAATTCAATATGGCGGATTCCAAATGGACGATTTAATGTCAAGTTTTTATGATTACTTTCCACTGACTTCCACATATCCGATTAACTTCAAATTTCACATACCGTTATAGTTCCGATGACAATCCAATAATGTGGGATCACTGACTGCCTACCTCCCCCCTAACGTGGAGGGCGGAGAGGGGGTAAAATTTTAGTTTGTCGGATTTCCACCAAAATTGGTATCTGAGGGTTTTTGAGGACGAGGATTACGAATTTTTGATCAGATTACAAAAATTGAATATGGTGGATTCAAAATGGACGATTTAATAACGAGTTTTTCTAATTACTTTCAACTGACTTCCACGTAGGTATCTGATTGATTTCAAAATTCACATGCTCTCCCACTAAAAAGTGAGGGGAGGCGTAGAAGAAGTAAGGCTTTAGACAAATCTAAAAATTAAAAAATAAATTTAGAAAAAAAAGCTTTTTGAAAACAACAACAATTTTTTGAGTGTTCTGATATCATAATAATAAAAGCGATGGGCGTATTAAAGGAAATTTACCCGTTTTTGTTTTAGCCTTGTTAACTCGGAGTTTAGTGAAAATCCGAATTCATTATATTATAGTAGAGAAATGTAAGGTAGTATCTTTATGTAGAGATAAAATAATTTTTATTTTTTAGTTAAAAACGATGCATCGTAGAAAAAAAAGTAAAAAGATATTTTTTGATTCAAATTGGACTGTGATTTCAAAAATAATTTGAAAGCAAAAAAAAATCCATTGGCGTATCATTTTTTCTTCAGAAATCTGACAGTCACCGCCCGTGCGCATGCCCCTGGCAAACCAAAGTTATTGCTTTATGAAGAAAAGTATACAGCTAAATTAAACTTTATTCTGTACCAAATTTAGCTTTATTGTCCCAAGTAGTTTTCTAGATAATAATTTTTTGTCTTTTTTTTTAAAGAAAACTTTAACACACTTTATTTTATTAATGAAGAATTTTTCGACCTATGTTGTATAGACTTTTTTTCATATTTTTTAACGTACAATACGCTAGTAAAGTTTGGCTTGTTAAGATCGGGTCACCCTGTATGTATCAACCATCAACCATCTTCTGTTTGCAGTAGTCTGTAACTTAGAGTTCCAAAGCGGTCTTAAACGTGGTTTACAAAATCTGAAGCATGGAGATATCTTTTAAACAAATCTCCTGCATCAGAAGACAAATTTTCCTGCTTATTTTAAGCACAACTGTGATGTGAATGTGTTTCTTCGCTGAAGGAGAAGATCATCGACCACGCGTTACAATATTACGTTAACTTTCAGTTTCAACGGTGCGCTCCTGCTGAGCAGGAGTTATTTGGCAACGGCGACGGTTTATTGGGTTGTCAAAAAATATTACGCGAAAAAAAAATACGAATTCAAAATTTTTTAAATTGAATAAAAAAAAAATTGTGTTTTTTTCTTGTGCATATTCATACCTACTGGATTTAATTATTTAAATAATTCGAGTTTTCAGAAGTAAGTCATTTTTTTAATTTAAAATTCGTAATAAATTTAATTTTATAAACTTATTATTAATTTTGTCACACTTTTAAACTAATGAAATTTTTTATTATTTTTTAAATCCCAAATAACTTTTTTCGGAAGGCCAAATTTTTATGAATTAAAAAATGATTAGCTTTCGTGACTGGGGATGCGACAAAAAATTAATAAGTTTTCGGAAAAACTACTTTTTGAAAAAATATTATTTTCAAAAATAATTTTTTTCTAAAAATTGAATTTTTTAAAACACAACTTATTGAGAAAGTATTTTTTGCTCAAAAAACTATTTTTTATTTTGCCTTGACCGGTTAGAATATAAACGGTGTTTCACGAACATCGAAACAGAGGACTTTTTGTGTATTTAGAGTGTCAAACGATTTTGTTTGCGAGGGGGACACTTTTTGGTAACATTTGTTTAGACCGAACCCCCTTCAAGGGGGGGAAAGTGGGTTTGGGGATACCTTGTTTTGAAGCTCTCTTGAATATCTTTACAACCGTGTAAAAATTTCGAAAATCCATCAATTAGTTATTGAGATATTTGCTTTCAAATTTTCAATTTAACGTGGAATGATAAAATAAAAATTAAATCCGAAAAATAATAAAATTTTTCATACCCCTCGAAGCGGGTTCATGCTACAAAAATTTCAAGAGCGTTTCTTGAAATTCGTATTCTAAATACCCAAAAATTAAGGCCTCTGTTTCGATGTTCGTGAAACACCGTGTATTTGCGATCAATTGACCAAGGTTTAGGTTTAACACAGATTTTGATCTCTCAACAAGAGAAGCTTTAAGAAAAAATAAGTTAAGTTAGATTAAATTTAAAATTAAAATTAAACAAAAATTCTTGAGTAGAACTGTCCTCTACCCGTCTTGGTTTAAGATATGTTGTGTAGTCTCTTTTTATTAATACCCAATAAAAAAAATACTAAAACTTTTAATTAAAAAAATATCTAAAATATATCGATACAATCATAATAATTTTTGTTTTAATCTAAATTTTTTTTATATACTAAAGTTTGGATAAAAGTACGAAAATGAACATAGACTTTTTTAAAGATCATCCATCACTGTACACCCGCCCACTTTTTAAATGTCCTCTGATTTTCCCCAGATTAGAAGAATTTAAAGAAAAGTTGTGTAGCGTGGCAATGCAGCATGTTTCGGTTTCTTTTTTAGTAATTTCCAAAGCCGGCTGAAAATCTGATATATTAGTTGGCGACTGTACTTTTAAAATATTGGCGCCAGAAGGCACGTAAGCCATCTATACAATTCTCTATATAAACTTAATAACCGCGTGTTATGAATTTCCTTTTTTTTTTTAAATATTTTAACTCCTCCTTACAACCCACTGCAATCAAAGAAATAAAACTTTTTTGGAAATGCAATAATTCTTAATATAAATTTGAAAACCCGTGTAGGAGATATATAATTCACAAACATCATCAAATACATCAAAGCTCTTTTTATGATCTTAGGAACCCTCCACCCTCACAAAAAAATAATGATCTTATCCAGGGATGCCAAACAATTTTCGAGGCATATTTTGTTAAAAATAGTTCAACGGTTTTTGGGTTATTGTATTCCAGACAAAAAGACACCATCATAACATTTGGTAACTACTTAGATTTTTTCGACCCACGTAACTTTATTTTAAGTGGAAATAAAACAAAGATCTTGCGATCCAAACAGCCCTCCATACATACTTGTTGGTGTTGCACGGCTAAAATAAAGGGTTTTACCATAAACCAAAGTATTTTGTTGAAACTCTTAAAGCAAGAAAAATTGTTTTAAAACAAAAACAAATCTTAATGAGCTCACCCATGGCCGTACCCCGGATTTTTTAGGGAGGGTTTCATATTTTTTCTCGATATTTTTAGGTTAATAATGCAGTATACGACAATGATTTTCTCGAGAGGCTGATCAATAGCAGACATTTTGTACAGGTGTGACGTTAAGGACCAAATACATATTTTTGTTGGTCCTGTCCACAGATCCTATCAGTCCTGCCAGGTGCAGCAAAGTCCTGCCAAGTCCTACCAGATCTTGCCAAGGCCTGTCAGTTCCTGCCAAGTCCTGTCAGGTCCTGTAAGGCCCTGCCAAGACGTGTTAGGTCCTGCCAAGTCCTGTCAGGGCCTGCCAAGTCCTGCCAGGGTCTGCCAAGTCCTGTCAGGGCCTGCCACGTCCTGCCAGGGCCTGCCACGTCCTGCCAGGGCCTTCCAAGTCCTGTCAGGGCCTGCCAAGTCCTGTCAGAGCCTGCCAAGTCCTGTCAGGTCCTGCCAAGTCCTGTTTGGTCCTGCCAAGTCCTGTCAGGTCCTGGCAAGTCCTGTCAGGTCCTGCCTGTCAGGTCCTGCCAAGTCCTGTCAGGTCCTGCCAAGTCCTGTCAGGTCCTACCACGTCCTGTCAGATCCTGCCAAGTCCTTATCGGTCACGTTTGTTATTACACTAGTGCCTAGAGTTTCTTACAAGTACCACAGTGTAAGTTATCTATACACAGGTCCTGCCAAGTCTTGTCAGATTCTGCCAAGTCCTGCCAGGTCCTGTCAAGATTTTGTACAGATCCTGACCGATTGATCAGCCCCTTGGGTTTTCTTTTAGTCTTATTTATTTGGCATTTCGGTGGGTCTTAACCCTTCGGATCCCCCCTGGGTACGGCTGCAAGCTCACTCAATTAAAAAGTAAGAGTACAATAATTAGAAACGCTTGATTAAGATCAGCTGTGCAAAATTTTGATGTTCCATTAATTAATTCGTACGAAATTTGATTTAAATAAAAACGTTAATGATTGTTTTGTTGTATTATGTAGTTTTATCTCACGATTAAGAAATATTTTTGATTCTGCTTAAGTTGTTACTTATTTTACGAGTTTTATTTTACATTTTTACTTTCCAGTGGCGTGCAGTGCGGTAAAATTCAGGACAGGAGAAGCCAGGGGCGTGCGGTGAAATTTCAGACAAGGGAAGCAATTTTTTTAAAACTTGTTTCTTTCTTCTTTTTAGTTTTTGGTTTGGCCTACCGTTATTTATCATTTCATTAAAACTTGGGGAAGAAAAATTTTTGTATAAAAAAATACATTATACAATTAAACAACTGTACAGCTTTAACGGCCGTTACATATGTACATAATCGAACAGACTGATTATTTCAAGGTTAAACTTACGAACTATGTTTTACATAATAGGCCAAGCGTTAGGGGATTTCTATTTACAAGAGGTCAAATAGAAATGAAATTTAGTCAGATGGTAGACATAGGTCCCCTAATAGTACATCTAAGTTTGCGACCTCGGGGGGTTGCCGCTCGAGGGGGGGGGGGGGGGTTCAAAAGTTCAAATAAAATATATAGAGAACAAAATTGCATACAACTTTGGTTTTATGCATCTTTTCGCTCCGATCAATAGTTTTTGCTTTACGACGCGGCAAATTTGAGGAGTAGTTTTTAACAATATCAGAGTTTAATCGCGGGTTAAAATAAATATGGCCACCAACTAATTCTGGTATATCTTTTGTTTATAAGAGTAAGGTTTTCTAAGTGAACTGGTGCTTGATTCGTTACATTTAACCTTATATTATAAAGATATGATTTTCTGAAGTGCGCCCTTACATACTTCGATATGGGATGACAGATAAAAAAATTAAAAAATTAAGTTTTCAAAAACATAAAATTAAGACTAGGCGCAAACGAAAACTATTGGGTTGCCATTAAACATAGTAAAATTCCCGATCCCTCTTGGCGCCATCTTGGATTTCTTAATTAGCCTTTTACTCAAAAAGTACTGATTTTTAGCTCACACATATACTATACTATAGTGGTGTGAGCTATGGTGATCCTAATTTTTTCGAGAAAAAAAAAGTTGCTCCGATTTCAAAAATTTTTATATATCTTTGCGTTTCAGATGATTTTGAAACTTTTTTGTTGCGCCGTCTGTCTGTCTGTCTGTCTGTATGTCTGTCTGTCTGTCTGTATGTCTGTCTGTAACGACCAACGCGCATAACTCAAAAACCGCTTGGCCGATTTTAATGAAATTTGGTACCTAGGCTGGGTTTTGGGCTGAGATTGTCCCATTTAAAAATGAACAAAATCCACCAAGCACAAACCAAATAAAAGGGTGGGGATAGATTTCAAAAATTAGAGTTTATGGGAAAATATGGCGTGTGTGACATCAAACGAAAGGTAATTGAGTCTGGACTTTAACAAAATACACTTTAGTTTTTGTTTTTTTTAAGGGTGGGGGTAGATTTCAAAAATTTGAGTTTAAGTCAAGACATGGCTTGTGTGGTATCAAACAAAGTTGAATAAAATATATTTTAGTTTTTAGTTATATTAGCTCACACGTACACTATAACTATAGTACCTAGTGTGAGCTTAGGGGCCCATATATTGGCAGAGTATTTTAAAAGGAAGTGGAAAGGAATATTAAACCCCACTAAAATACCTATCAAACGAGATATCTTCGAGCTACGAAAGTTCTGCCCTTGCAAAGATACGCACCCTTAAGCATCCACACTATGTTAATTTCTAGCACGTCTAATTTAAAATAAATTTTTAAGTTTAACCAATTTTTTTCAAAAAAAGCCTTTTTGAAAAAAAGTGTAGTTTGTAGAACATAAAATTTCCATTTAAACCATATAATATTCAGCGCGGTATGTATTGTGGGTCAAGCTCCAGTGCCATTGCGTGCGAAAATCGATTTTCTGCACTCGTTAGGAAAATAGCTATTTTACACTTTAGTCAACCTCTCAGATTGTTATTTACCAGGTCTTCCAAACTTATTCTTAAAAGCCAAAGTTGTACCTTACTTTTAATAAATTCCATTAGATACAAAGGCCCGCCCTGTTCCGCTTCTGACAGTAAAGCAAGCAAATGGCACGAGGTCCGACGCGGATCCTTTTAAAGGCGACGCGCGACAATGCAAGCCATCCTTGATTTCGGCGACTTTTGGTAGGGATAATAAAAGCCACTTTATAAGGCGGGATCACAAAAGCAAAAGTCAAACTATCTTTCTTGAATACATTTATATTACAGATCCCTTTCCCGCACTTCAATGGGAGAAGGTTTTAAGAATTACTTTGGAACAGGCGTTATATCTCAATCCTGTCATCCGGACGTGACAACATGTAAATGCAAGGTCCTTCAAAATAAGGTGTCACTTGACCCATGATCCCTTCCTAAATTAGGAAGGTAAAAATTATCTCTTTTCATCAGGATATCAGCTGGACTTAAAACTAGCCAAAATATGTCCCCATTGCGAGAAAAACTGACTAGTCCAAGTATTTTTTCAAAACCCTTCAAATAATACTCGAAAAAGGCTCTGTTTCATTTGCAAACGGCCACTCTGTATAATTTATACATAAAAAAATGAACTGGAAATATCATAATTATATGCAAGAAACGAAATAATAGAAATCTTCTATTAACTGGGTTAGGTTTAAGGTCTGGTAAGTAATTTAGCCATTCCAATTGCTGAAAATATCATAAAAATTTGAAAATGGTATTGCAAAGACCTTTCCGTTTTCTTCAGGGGAAAAATGTTTTTCTCAATTGTAACTTATACTGCTATTGTTTGAACACTAACACTATCCAAAGGTTAAGTTAAAAAAAGTTTTTTTTTAATTATGTAAAATTAGGCCACGCCTATTTTTTTGCTTTTTGTGTAACAACGGAGTAAAAAGGTTTTAGTTTTTTTAAGCCTTTAAACTACTAGTTAAAGTTTTTAAAAAAAGCAATAAATTATTATATTTGGGAACTTGCAAAAAGTTGTTTTTTTAGACTAGGATTAAACATAAACAAGTTTAAAAAAAATAACGTTTTCTTAAAAATAGCTATTTTCCTAACAAGTGCAGAAAATATATTTTTTTGCACGCAAATCCCTTTAACAGAACGATGCTTAACAAGTTCTATTAATCATTTAGGTTTGGAAAAATAGGTTTCTGCTAGCGTTAGGAACAATGGGGTATTTGAAAAATTTTAGAAAAGAGTTTAGAATGATACATACATCCCTAATTTGCTACGCAAAATTATTAAAATAGTATATTTTCCGATTTGAATTTGTCAATAAAACGCTCATTTCTAGCATGGCGTTGCAATGACGTCACAGCGCAGTAAACTCGCGGACAGATACTCGGCATTCAAGTGTTTATTTGTTTTTACCGTTTTTTATGTAAAAAAATGTCCTATAAGTGGTGTGTAGTGCCTCACTGTTCGAATACTAGCATAAAAACACCTTAAAAACTATTTGTTTATGTGCCTACATCAGTAAAAGAACGGAAAAAGTGGCTAGAACTTGCTCGAAGAGACCCAAGGGCTTATCTAATACATCTTCACTTTACATTAGGAAGATCACTTTGATGTGAGTATAACTAAATTGTTTCTATTAATTTTTCCCACGTTGTCTATATTATATATATATAACTATTTCGTAAATGAGGATGAAATTTTCGACGTTATGTTTATTACAAGGGGTAAACAACTATAATAGGCAGAAAGGTGTACAAATTTTTAGGCGGTGCTAGGCAGTTATTAGGCAGGATTAGGTAGTACTTCTAAATGCAGGATTAGGCAGTGCACATGCAGGCTAAATGTAGGACTGAGCAGTGCATATGCAAGACTAGGCAGTGCATAGGCAGGACTAGGCAGTACCTATGCAGGACTATGCAGTGTAACCTATGCAGTACTTCAAGTATTGCTGGTCGTTGTATACTTTTTGCCTACCTGTCCCCCCCTCGGTTTATTTCATGATTTTTATTTTTGTTTAGATAATGAATCTATTGTAAGTGGCATATTAAACAAAAAAGCAAAACATATAGCCTAACCTCAAAATTTAAATGAGTTAAATTAGGCGAAGAATACCGTAAAAAACTTTTAGTTATATACAAAACAACTCATCGAATACTTCTAAATTCCGCAGAACAGAATCACTGTTGTTGGCAAAGAAGCCTGCCACCATAAAGGAATTCAGCATTGGCAGCTTGGAGCTATCGGCTTTGCAGAATCTGTTTTCCATTGAAAATGTTTTTTTATAAGCAAAACACAAAATAAAATCTAATTTAGGACGATAATTCGCACTTTAAACCAAAGCAAACCTTACCATCCATAAGAAAATAACACAGAAAATAGGTTCGTTCGAGGCGTTTACTGTTTGGTGACGTCACTCGCAGCTGATTGGTAGACCGCCTGTTTTGAATCACGTGGCTAATTGTTTTAGTTCAATGAATTTATGTAATTAAAAGAACTATGAATTTGACAAAAAAATTAAACAAAAAAGTTTGTTTTTAGCATTCCCAAGACCTAAAGAGATATCTAAAAATAAATATATATTTATTTTTTACTACTGTCAAACACCCTATTTTTTTGCTACAAGCGTCAAGAAATATAAAGAAGTTAAATTATAAGAAAGATACACCAAAACACATCCACATCACATCATCTATATCAATAAAATTATCAATAAAAAAGCAAGCGAAAGCTATTTTTACAATAAACAGCGCACAACATCACGTGGTGAGCAAAAACCAACTTAAGCTCAGCCGACTGGCACCAATCATATTGCAGAGAGTTGAACCAGTCGTGGGGATAAAATATCTGATATTAAAAGGTTTTGTTCTTGCGTAGTTTACCTAAAACTACGGTATCCCGTTTTACCTTCGTACCCCATTTTGCCTCCCTTTCCCCTATATGGTTTTTTATATTTTTTTACATCCGCTTCCATATTTTGCAAACTTTTGTACGTGAAAAAAGAAAGGCTATGAAATTCATACAAAACAAAAAATAGGAAGATACAGTTAGTCATTAGGTTTTTCCTTTAAGCTAAATTATCTGTTAAATATGATGGTCTTCTTTGCTTAAAAGTAATAATTATTGCTTATAAAGTGCAAAAATAAAAGTCCTAATTACCATTTTTTAAAGCTTAGTTAACAGTAAGCGAATTGTTAAATTAGTGCGGTCATTAGAATGTGATCCATCATTATTAGTTAAACTATGCTTAAGCAATTTGTCTAACAGTTTTGATGCCTCTTCGCATGATTTCTATAAAACTATATATTTAAAATATACAGGGTGTCCCATAATTTAGAAGCCATAGGCCAACAGGTGATAGAGGAGGTCATGTCTGATAAAAAAGTTCCTATAATGCATGGGCTAAAACTCTTTCTTTTTCAAGATACAGAGCATCAAAGTTGGCAATTTTTTTAACTTTTTTGATAATATATATATATATATATATATATATATATATATATATATATATTTATCGGTTTCACAACGTTCTACGTCTTCCGATACCCAATCTCCACTCGTTTCTGTTTGCCCATAATTCATCATCTAGGCTTTTTATTCTTATTTCACTGTCTATTCCTTCTCTCCAGCTTCTCCTTGGCCGTCCTCGTTTTCTTCGGCCAGTTGGTTTCCATTGTAGTATTTGTTTAGGTAGTCTTTCATCATTCATTCTTTGTACATGTCCGTACCACACCAGTTGTTTTGTTCTTATATCATCCACTAAAGTACGTTCCCCCACTGTCATAATTTCTCTTATTCTTTGATTTGTAACTCTTTCTCTTTTTGATTTCCCTGCTGCTCTTCTCCAATAGTCCATCTCCGTAGCGGAAAGCATTTTTTCTGTTCTATCCTTGATTGGCATTTTTTTATAATAACTTTTTAAAAAACGCGGTAAAAATATAAAATTGGGTAATGTCGTGAACTAGACCAAGAGCAATAAACTGAAATAAAATTATTTTGAAAAAAAATTGTAAACTTTATAAAAAACGCGGTAAAAATATAAAATTGGGTAATGTCGTGAACTAGACCAAGAGCAATAAACTGAAATAAAATTATTTTGAAAAAAAATTGTGGGTCAATTTGTTTTAGAAAAAAACTATTTTTTTGGTATAAACTTTTATAAATGCCATATCAAACGCCAAGCTTTTTTTTTATATTTTTGTTAATAAAAACAAGTCTCTAGTGAGAAATAAAAATAATATATTATTGATATTTAAAAAAAAAATAAGTAAACAAAAATTAGTTTTTTAATATACATTTTTGGAGGTAATTTCGACAGCCTACATTTTTGAATCACAATTAGCTGAGTATTTAGCTGGCTGTGACAGATTTTCTTTTTTTTTTGTAAAACCCTTTTTCCCCATTCCTCTAACTTTAAAAATCTTATATCTTAAAAACAGATGTGTGTTCATGAACCCCATATTATATAAACTTTTTTCTCGGAAATAACCTCCTCTATCACCTGCTGCACTATGGCCCTTAAGTTATGGGTCACCCTGTATAAATACATTTTTTATACTGCACTTTCTTTTCATCTTCCTAGCCCGCGCAGCAATTAGTTTTGAAATGATTTCCCGCTTGACTATTTGTGACACAATATTGTGTGATGCGTCAACATTTTCAAAAAAAGTCGTAGAATACGATTTTCTATGGTTGACATCTGGCAAATGGTGCAGAAATACACGTCCTAGGAAACTCAATGCAATTTGACAGGTCGTTAGGTTCAAGTTCTCACTAAGCTCAAAAGAGCTGCGCGTTTGTTCCTTATTCTATTTTTTTTGAGAATTATCTGTGGTTTGGATTTTCCGTCCCCCTTTTTTTCAGGTAGAAAAACCTCTTCCACCGCATTTTATATCGGGTTCATTTTAAATCTATCTTTTTGGCTTATATAGGTAATGTTTGCTGCCGTGACGCATTAAAATTAAATTTTGTTAAATTTGTAACTTTTAGTTGCTTTTCTGGATAGTTTTCCGAGACATTTTAAGGTAAGTTTTCTTATTTTCTCATTTGAAGTTAGATTTGCATTTGATAAAATTTGTATTGGTAGTGTCTTTTTAACTTCTTATCGCTTACTTTACGGAACTCTGAATACAGGTTTCCAATGCCTGGTAGGTACCTTATTTGCCCATCAATTAAGCACAAATTTAGTGTTAATTTTATGTCTATCCCTTTCTTTTGATATTAAGTAAAAGGGAGACACATACAAAATTAACACTAAATTTGTGCTTAATTGATGGGTAAACGAGGGATTACCCAGCAGCGTAATGTACTTTGAATAAATTTATTCCTTAATTTTAACTCTTTATCTTACCATAATCTAGTACCTATGATTAATGTGGTTATAAGTTGATTTTTTTAATTGTTTTCAGCTTTTGGATAATATGTGCGACCACTGATAAGCTATGTATATACTGCTTTGAAACATACCCTACACAACTTACAACTAAGGCGAGGAGGTACTTTTAAATATAAAAGGCGATTCAAATTTCCCGCCTCAACTTTTAGTTCGTCACTAAGCTCAGTAGTGGGCGCCACAAAGTTAACAATCTGTCAAACAGCCGGAGTTACCTATCTAATAAAAACTCACTGAACCGCAGCAAAAATCCTTTATCTATGCAGAACTACTCTGCACCCCATGCAAGGGGGTAAAAGGTGGCGTTTTTTCAAGAAATGAAAACTGGGGCTGGTTTTACTTTGGTTTTTTGAATGCATTATTTCTCAGCATTTTCAAATATACCTTAACCATCTACCCCACATAGGGGGGTCAGCAACCCCCAAATTAGATCTAAAAACGTGATTTAAAAAAAATATATTTTCTGCAAAAAACACCCTTGAGAAATGAATTCTAATAAAACATTAGGCGTACGCAAAAGTACAGGATTAGAGCTTGAATTTGATGTATCGCTTATCTATATCGTCTTAAAATTGACACTTCGAATTAGGGGTAGTTTCTTTTAAAAAAAAAGTTTTTTTAATTAAACAATTTTTTCTTTTTTCAAAAAACTTGTAAAAACCAATTTTTTAGATATTAAAACTGCATACAAAAAAATATAACTTAGTTTCCTAGTTAGAATTTGTAGCTGTCCACAGGGGCGGATCCAGGGGGGGGCAGAGGGCCCCCCCCCTTCTAAGACATATATCTTTTTTTTTAGTTTAGCAGCATGACTTTATCTAAAATTGGTTTTTAAAAAATTTCGCCTGCGGCGCTATAAATCAACCAATATGAGATGCGACAAAATTTCTAAATTTTTTATAGCTCGTAAAATAAATGTATGACGCAGCTACATAGATAGCTATATAAATAATACAACGAAGAGCAGCACTTATACTTGCATTTTTTTTAAGTCAAAGGAATTTTTTTTGTTTGTAGCAGATTTTTGGCATGTCGCAAGCCAGTGGCGTATATAAGGGGGGGCCTGGGGGGCCCGGCCGCAATTTGTATACAACACCCAGGATCGCCAATCGGCTTTCGCCCGAACATCTCTGGTAAATAGCAGACGATATGGTAAATCGCTTGGGTAACTAACACCCGTGATCGCAAAAATGTTCGTTAAAAATCAGTCTAGAACAATCTTTCTTAAGAAAGAATTCGTAAATTTCTAACATACATATATTTTTTTAAAACACTCTCCTGAACTCTTTCCCGGGATCCTACAGAATGTGAAACCTAACCGTTGTCAATCGATCGCCAACGTAACCGAACCGTGTCAATGTAGAATAGGGCTTCATTGACACGGTTACGGCAGCGTTCGGGGTACAACCGAATCGCAATCATGGACGTAGTTTACAAATATGCGGCCCGGCCCTCCCCCGAACCAATTTTTTTTTAGGTATTTTTTTACACATATTTAATGAATACAAACGTAAAATAGCATAAAATACGGCCTTATGAGGTCTCGAAACTCCCCCTCCCCCGCGTTTCTATATACGCCACTGTCGTAAGCATCTGAGGCCAAAACAAGTAGGTGCATTTTATAGCCAGATCAATTTGCTTTTGAAAGATGTGCTTCAATGCTATGTAGCTTATATACGTATAGCCGTCTTCAGTTAAAAAATCACCTCTAATTTGACACCTTATAGGGGTGTTATTTTTGGGACATAATAGATAAGCCAGTGGCGCACCCAGGAATATATCTTGAGGGGGCCCGAGGCCTCTTGGGGGGGCCCGAAGCCTCATGATTTTTAGCTATTTTTTGCGTTTTTTTTCTGAAATATGTCGAAAATATGTAAAAAAATCTAAGGCTTGGGGGGGGGGCGGGACCCGCCCCCCCCTGGGTGCGCCCATGGATAAGCGATGCGATACATCAAATTAAACGCCTTATCTTGAAATTTTGCACGCGTGTACAAAATTTTATTAGCATTTATTTCTCGAAAATGTTTTTTGCAGAAATTTAAAAAAAATTTAAGAAGTCACGATTTTAGACTTAATTAGGAGGTTGCTGACCCCCTATAGGGGGTACATGGTTAAGATATGTTCAAAATTGCTGGAAAATAGTGGGTTATGTCTAGTTTTTATTTTGTGAAAAACGCCACCTTTGCAGGGGGTGCAGATTGGTTTTGAGATCTAGGAAAAACATTCTAAAAATAACCATATGGTATTATTTTTAATGTTAATAAAATTATGGTATTTTAAATATTGGTTTCTTACCGTTATTAAGAAATATATTTTTGGTAATGCTTTTACATGAAATTTTCGTTAGGATTTTCAACATGTTTTTTAATGTCAAAAGTTGACTTAATTTTAACACAAATTTGTGTTAGAAAAAAAACATTTTTTTTTTCAACATTTATTTAACGTTTTTTACGATTTTGTGCTGAGTGGGTATTGCATCAACCAATATGCATTAACACATTTTTCTTTATAGTTTATGTTATAACCGAAACCTGCGTAGGAGCTCTCGTTTCTCAAATATTTACAAAAAACTGTTTTTAAGGCTAATATAGCATGGAATATACTTGGAGTGTGCTAAAACTAAGACATATAATTTTTTTTAATCACAACCAATAATTTTTACCTGGTCTAAAAATCGCTTGTAATAAGATAATAAATATTTTATCTGTTTAGTAATAATTATTATTTACAATCAAATTAGTTTTAAAATATTTTTAAACTTAAGCAATTATTTTACTTTATATTCTCAACACTCAAAATTCGTGAAAATTTTAACTGAAAAAAATTATTTTTATGTCGCACACATTTCGTGTTTTATTGTCATAGCTCGTAAATCTATTTTTAAGACTTTAAATATCAAGATATCTAAACTAAAACATCTGTTTGGACCATAGAAATCGAAAAATAAATAGAACGACTGTCAAATCTGTGCACACTGGAAAAAATTTTTAAAAAAATTTGTCCGTAATTTTTTCACAGGTTAAGCCAAGGCCAACACAAAAATAGAGGCAACGACCCTGAAAAAATCAGCTGTTCTCCGGGGGCTGAATTTTCCATTGGGTCTTATGGGAGCTCAGACGTTTTTTTATGATATTTTCAAAATTGCACTACAGATATCCGCGAAGTTTCAGTGAAATATTCTCAGACACCATCCCGATATTCCACCAAAGTTTTGTAAGGAAGCAACATGATTAAAAGGTTAAAATCTTCAAGAATTTGCATTCCTTATTTTGAATTCAAATTACCCGCCATGTACTACATGCCAACTGCTATATTTGACATGTAATTGACTTTGTAATATTTGTTTGTCACATTTACTTCTGCTTTAAACTTAATTTTTGTGTGAGCTAATGAAGCGACTCTGAAAACAATCTCAAAACCGGCTTTATTTAAAAAAAAAATCAAATATTCATGAACCTTCATTCCAATTTCAATATTTTAAAGACAATCAGCTGTGTCGTAACGTGACCATCAAAAAAAATCAGCCCCGGATGTGACGTCAACAAAGTGGAGGATCGTGGCCCGTCCGTTTTGATAGCCCTGGTTAAGCAAAGCCAACTTTGAAAGGCACGATTTGAAAGTCGTGGTAAAACAGGGGAAGTCTCTAAATTCACCGATGAGCAATGAACAATCGAGTTACTAAATGTATCGGTGAAATATCGGTGAAATCCATCAGGTTTCGGTAGTTTCGATGGATTACACCAATTCGCCAATCGATGCCACAAAAATTCATCGGTGAAACATGAATGAAAAGATGGTGAACTCAAGATTACAGGTGGATTTAAGTTCACCACAATCGATGCCACCAAAATTCATCAGTGAAACGTGAATGAAAAGATGGTGAACTCAAGATTACAGGTGGATTTAAGTTCACCGCAATCGATGCCACCAAAATTCATCAGTGAAACTTGAATGAAAAGATGGTGAACTCAAGATTACAGGTGGATTTAAGTTCACCGCAATTGATGCTACCAAAATTCATCAGTGAAACATGAATGAAAAGATGGTGAACTCAAGATTACAGGTGGACTTAAGTTCACCGTAATTGATGCTACCAAAATTCATCAGTGAAACATGAATGAAAAGATGGTAAACTCAAGATTACAGGTGGATTTAAGTTCACCGCAATCGATGCCACCAAAATTCATCAGTGAAACATGAATGAAAAGATGGTGAACTCAAGATTACAGGTGGATTTAAGTTCACCCCAATTGATTCTACCAAAATTCATCAGTGAAACATGAATGAAAAGATGGTGAACTCAAGATTACAGGTGGACTTAAGTTCACCGCAATTGATGCTACCAAAATTCATCAGTGAAACATGAATGAAAAGATGGTGAACTCAAGATTACAGGTGGATTTAAGTTCACCGCAATCGATGCCACCAAAATTCATCAGTGAAACATGAATGAAAAGATGGTGAACTCAAGATTACAGGTGGATTTAAGTTCACTACAATCGATGCCAACAAAATTCATCGGTGAAACATTAATGAAAAGATGGTGAACTCAAGATTACAGGTGGATTTAAGTTCACCGCAATCGATGCCACCAAAATTCATCAGTGAAACATGAATGAAGAGATGGTGAACTCAAGATTACAGGTGGACTTAAGTTCACCGCAATTGATGCTACCAAAATTCATCAGTGAAACATGAATGAAAAGATGGTGAACTCAAGATTACAGGTGGATTTAAGTTCACCGCAATCGATGCCACCAAAATTCATCAGTGAAACATGAATGAAAAGATGGTGAACTCAAGATTACAGGTGGATTTAAGTTCACTACAATCGATGCCACCAAAATTCATCGGTGAAACATTAATGAAAAGATGGTGAACTCAAGATTACAGGTGGATTTAAGTTCACCGCAATCGATGCCACCAAAATTCATCAGTGAAACATGAATGAAAAGATGGTGAACTCAAGATTACAGGTGGATTTAAGTTCACTAAAATCGATGCCACCAAAATTCATCAGTGAAACATGAATGAAAAGATGGTGAACTCAAGATTACAGGTGGATTTAAGTTCACTACAATCGATGCCACCAAAATTCATCAGTGAAACATGAATGAACAGATGGTGAACTCAAGATTACAGGTGGATTTAAGTTCACCGCAATCGATGCCACCAAAATTCATCAGTGAAACAGGAATGAAAAGATGGTGAACTCAAGATTACAGGTAGATTTAAGTTCACTACAATCGATGCCACCAAAATTCATCAGTGAAACATGAATGAAAAGACGGTGAACTCAAGATTACAGGTGGATTTAAGTTCACCGCAATCGATGCCACCAAAATTCATCAGTGAAACATGAATGAAAAGATGGTAAACTCAAAATTACAGGTGGATTTAAGTTCACCGCAATCGATGCCACCAAAATTCATCGGTGAAACATGAATGAAAGGATGGTGAACTCAAGATTGTACCGGTGGATTTAAGTTCACCGGTTTCACCTCACGAGTAGTCAAGAATCAGGGGCAGATCTTGGAACTCTATGTGGGGGGGGGGGGAAATATTATAAGAAATATTGCATAAAACTATATTTTGCACAGTGACCAGCAGGTGCATTCTATTGTATGTAAAAACGAAATATAGTTTGAAATTTTGGGGAGGAGAGTATTTTCCGTTTTTTTCCCTCCCGTAGATTCGCGCCTGCAAGAATAAACGTTCATCTGCAGGTACCGTTAAATATTTGTGCCAAGCACAGTATACTTTCGTCTATGTTGCCAAGATTGATTTAAATTACCGATATAAATAAACGTTTGATAAATTATTACCATGAGAAACTTTTAAAAAATACTGACACTTTTATGTCAATGGTGATGTCCTCATTTTTTTTTGCACGAAACCGATTCACGAATAGAAATTTTTAAAGGTAATCAATAAATATTTATATTGTCGTTTTTATTTAAACCCATTAGCTAGGTCAAAAGGTCCAAGGTGAAAATTTGTATTGTAAAAAAATATTAAATAAAAGTTAACCAAACTAAAATACTATAAAATACCAGACAGTCACGGATTCCTACACTAAAAAATAATAACGTATTACAGACTTAGGAATTTTGAAAATAACGGTGGCAGGCATATTACATATATGCTGCAGGACTTGTTTGTGTACAATTCATACAAAGTTATAATAATAGAAACTTATTGGAAATTTCAAAATAAGGCTAGCAGTAATAACACGGATCACCTAACAAACAGATAAATAAGCCGGCTGGCCGTCTTTGATCTCGGAGAATTCAACGATGGCTGAGCATTGGGAATCAAACTCAGAGCCGGACTAAAATAAATTTATCATAAAATATGAATGTTTCAGATTGTTGATGCGAAAAAATATTTTTACTGCCAGAAACAATAAAAACATTAAAATAGTTTTGTTTTGCTAAAAATGGGAGCTAAAATGAATTTTAGAGTCTCCGCCGCGTAAAAATATTATATCTTGTCCGCTTTAGGGGACTATGGAAATAATGTGTTCTATTGAATGAGAGATATGGGAAGCACAAAAAGAGGTCTTCTTCTTTCTTCAGAATACATTAGCATGTTGTCGTTTCCAGCATACAGCCAAACACAAAAAGAAAAAAATTGATTGCTTTTTTTAAGTTTCAAGAGGAGTAAAATTGTGAATTTTAAATATAAGAAGTTTGACATTGTAAAGTAATTTCTTAATTTACTGGAATCAGATATTATTTATTAGTTTTTTAAAAAAATTGAAAGTTTAAGGAGTTACAGGGTGACCAAATAATCTTTACAATTAGCACAAAATTGCTTCACGGTAAATTAATATTTTAAAATTTAGCAAAATCCAATATTTAAAAAAAAATTGTTGTATTATATGTATTCTTAAAAGTGTAAATAGTAGCATAATAAAAAATTATAACAAATTTGTGTCAAAAACTCTTGACCAATTGTTATATAATAGTGTATTATACAGGGTTTAATTTAAATGATGCATGAAACTTTAAGGGGTTGTGGAAATGGTCAAAACAAAATACCAATCTACAAATTTCCCTTTTCTACAAACTGAGCTTATGCCGCTGTTTCATTCAAAACACCAAAAACTTTCTAAACAAAGCATAACTTATATCTTGTTTTTTAGGATCTAATGGCGGCGCATATTTAAATTTGAGATAAATATAACAAATCCTGCAAAAGTATAAAAAAAATAAAAAAACAAAATCAAAGGGGTTGCAGATCTATATGTCCTTAAGAACTCTTTGTACTTAAATCATTTACAGATTCATCTCATAGGACATTTAATTATTGAACACCTTGTATAGGATATGGCAAAAGTTTTTTAAAAAATCGAAAGATAAAATAATGTATAAGTTTGCCTTATAGGATTCTGCGGAAATCGAAAATTACTTCGATTAAGAGTATACCGTCGCGTGGATTTACAGTCTCTTACGGCACAAACCGTTTCCATTGTTTAAATATCAAATACAAAAATCACATCTACACACCACTAATGCTCAACACGTACTAAAAGTTTAAAAAATATTGAAATACAGAATGCGCCTCTGGAGTGGTTGACTCCAACATGGCAGGCCTCGTGAAAGATGCGCGTAGCACCCCCCACCACCTGAGTTCCCTATCTGTTTGTTAGGTGATCCGTGGTAATAAGGCCAAAAGCTTAAGACAGGGATGTTGTATCTCTCCAACTCTTTTTGTCAATATTGCAGTAGCGCTAAAAAACTGTAAACGTAAAGTACACTACAATTTGCTGACGACCAAGTAATTGTAGGTAATGATAAAGAAGACATGGAGTATATGATGAGAAAGTTTACGGAAGAATACCAAAAGATCATATAAGAAATGAGATCATAAAAGAAAGAATGGAAATAGAGGGAAGCATAAGGACTGACATCAACAAAAGACAACTGATATCTTACGGACTTGTATAACGGATGAACAACTAAAGATTACCAAAGCAGGTCCTAGAATGGCAACCAATAGGGCGCAGAAAAAGAGGGCGTCCTAAACTGGCATGACAACATTCAATCCAAAGATCAATGAACCAAAAAAACTTGACCGAAGATGATTGTCAGGGTCAAAGAAGGTGAAGAATAGGCGTCGGACAACATAGAAAAACGTTCTAAACCGACATAGCCCAGATAGCAAGAGGTCATCAAATGACGTCTTTTTTTCGTTGAAAAGTGGTCATTTGGATGACCAGCAGGTCATCTACCTAAAAATGTTGACTTTAAGGCGTCAGTTACTTGACGTCTTTTCGTAGTGTAGTTTTTGACGACTCAAAAACGTAATATATTGTTCACTACCCACACTGCACACTTTGTCCAAGGGACATACACTCATACTTACATAGATGGTGCCCCAGTCAGTACTTGACCGGATTTATACGGAATGTGGGGGTACGTATGTAAAATAAATTAAATATTAAATCAAGACAAACTTCGAGGCTCCTTTCGCTTCAAGGTGGAGATGTGTAAGTCTAGGTATAGGTCTATTTTGATCTGTACCCCACAGACGAACACCGCTGTACCTGTTCCAGTATTTCCAGGTGTAAGTCACTGAAGGAGACTTCAGTGTTCTCAACTTAATAGGTTTGTGTCTGTGTCTAATGTTCTGATTTGGTCCCAAATACGTCATATTGCTGACGTCTAAAAATGACGTCATTACACGTCAGATTAGAGACGTCAATAATGATGACGTGACCTTGCTACCTGGGAGTAGTAGTACTAATAAGGTAACAACTTTTTTTAAATAGTGCTGGACCCTAACGCAGCTGGGACAATTTTTATATAATGCTATGTTTATTGTTCTGTTGATACCTTCGTTTTTAATATGGCAATGTATCTACAGAGATAGTTTAGAGTTATTTATGTATTAGTTAGCTTTGAACATTTTTGTAGATAAATTTTTGATCAATCATGGATTATTTCTATTGTTTTTTGAACTTTAAACCACCCCTCAGAGGTGGTACTACAATTTGAGACTATTTTTAACAGGAATACTACGACTGCACGGACTAAATTTTAAAAAATGACATTTACAAATTTTTTAAGTGGGTTTTCTTTATTTTTAAAGTTAATTTGAACTTATATAAGATGGAACTCACTGAAATATGCTTACTATCATATTGTACATTAGGGTGAACCGAATCTTTGCAGTTATTTGACCTGTGAGTATTAAAATATTCTGCCAATCTAAGCTCCTCTGCGTACTATAGTTATAGTGTATCTACGTGAAAGCCAATATAACTAAAAACTGAAGTATATTTTATTGAACTCCAGACTCAATTACCTTTCGTTTGATACCACACAAGCCATGTTTTGACTTCAACTCTAATTTTTCAAATCTACCCCCACCCTTTTTTAAAAAACTAAAATGTATTTTGTTTAACTACAGACTCAATTACCTTTCGTTTGATATCACACACGCCATATTTCCACTTAAACACTAATTTTTGAAATTTACCCCCACCCTTTTTTTAAAATAAACTAAAATGTATTTTGTTTAACTCGACTCAATTACCTTTCGTTTGATATCACACACGCCATATTTTTACATAAACTCTAATTTTTGAAATCTACCCCCGAACCGAATGAACCGAACCGAACCGAACCGAACCGAACCGAACCCTTTTATTTGGCTTGTGTTCGATGGATTTTGTTCAGTTTTAAATGGGACCATCTCGACCCAAAACCCAGCTTGGGTACCAAATTTCATTAAAATCGGGAAAGCCGTTTTTAAGTTATGCGCGTTGGTCGTTACAGACAGACATACAGACATACAGACAGACAGACAGACAGACAGACGGCGCAACAAAAAAGTTTCAAAATCATCTGAAACGCAAAGATGTATAAAAATTTTTGAAATCGGAGCAACTTTTTTTTTTCGAAAAAATTAGGATCACCATAGCTCACACTACTATAGTATAGTAGTAGTGTCAGCTAAAATGTAGTTTTATATTTAGTTGTCATGTTGCATTTACAAGGCCTACATTTTGCAATAGGTAAATTTTTGACATTCATTAATATGATATTTAAATAAAAGAAAATTATTTTTATACCAAATATTTTACTTGATCTTAAGTTAATGTTAAACAGCTAATATATCTTAATAAATTATTAACATATGAAAATTTAAGGAATTGATATATTGATAATTAAATATCAGATTTCGTAATAATTAGCTATAATAATGGTAATTATTATATTTATAGGTAATTATAATGGTTGTAATAAATGAAGTCATTAAACTTAAAATATTTATTTCTCCTTAGTGGATATTTTGTAATGGAAATTATACTAAAAAACTGTTTAAAATTTCAAAAAATATAATATTATAAATAATTAATGACCACTTGGAATAATGTATTATAACAAAGTATTAGGGATTATTTCACGGATTATTAAACCTACGCGGATTAGATTTGGCCAAATTTAACAAGTGCGCATTTTAATAGCAGCTTTAAAACTTTTGTTTTCTTCAAAGCGACTCCTTATGCAAAAACTAAAGCTTCAGATCGTTGAATCCTGTGATTATTTGCCCACGCATGATTCGCTAAACATTGGGTACTTTTTTTATGTTTCTTTACTGTAACCTGAAGAGGGCGTTTTGTTTCACCTAAATAGGATTTACCACACTCAGACGGGATTTGGTGCATTCCTTATTATTTGAGGGATTTCCTGGTTTTGTTTTAGTTACAAAACTCTTTATCGTATTTCCCGATGAAAATTCTGTTTTAATATTATAGTGTTTTGAATATATGGAATGTTAACATAAGACCTTCTTATGTTTACTATTTCAAAATTTTATTTTCATTAATAATTAGAAAAAAGTATAAAAGCTAAAACTTCGCAACCAGCAATTTTTTGACTTACAGAAATACGCCTAAATTACGAGTAACAAACTCTTTAAATCTGATAATAGTTTCCTGTATTTTAGCATTTTACTTTGTTGTTAATTTGTAAATCAAATATAATAAACATATCCAATTTATAGACAATAATCTCTTTAAACATCTTATAAGTAGGTATGTAATAATACTTAATTATTGCTATATCCTACGCTTATAAGATATCATCATTTCTTGCAAAATTTAAAAAGAAAATCTTCGTTAAACTGTACTGAGTATTTAATAGAAACTTATTGCAAGTCCAATAAGGTCTAGAAGCATATTATCATCTGCGCTTGCGCGGGTGAGCCGTAAAATACCGCAGACTTTAATAAGAATTTTGCTAGATTTTGTTAGTGCACAAAGAAAGTCATGCAGTATTTATGTAACTTGGCCTTATTTTGCCTTTTTCTTGAAATTGGTCACTTTTTTAACTAACCATTTTGCATTTCATGTTTTTTTTGAGGGGAGGGGGGGTGTTTTATAACAGATTTTTGTGATTTTTCGCATTGTTTTACCTCACACCCTACACTATGGTGATTTTTTAAATGTCTTTGCGTTTTAGATGATTTTGAATTTTTTTTGTCGCACTGTCTGTCTGTCTGTCTGTATGTCTCTCTGTCTGTATGTCTCTAACGACCAACCCGCATAACTCAAAAACCGCTTGCCCAATTTGAATAAAATTTGGTACCTAGGCTGTCTTGGGTTTAAATGGTTCTATTTAAAAATGAACAAAATCCTCTGAACGCAAGCCAAATAAAAGGGTTGGGGTAGATTTTAAAAACTGGAGTTTATGTGAAAATATGGCGTGTGTGATTCAAACGACAGGTAATTGAGTCTGGAGTTAAACAAACTACATTTTAGCTTAAACCGAACCCCATGGCCCCTTCCTAGTTTTATGTTATCATTGCCTGCCTCGGTCACAATATCACAATGGTTTTTCGCCTCTTATTATATTTTAAAAGAACTTTGTATTTGGTTTGTTTCAGAATATTAAGACAAAGCAAAAACCGCAGAAAATGTCATTTTTCTTCCTTTTTTTCCTAATCTATCCCCTTTAGCTTTTTTACAAAATAACCCTTAAGACGATTTAACCTAAACTCCTGTAACAACTCCTATACAAAAATGTCTTTCTTTTCCATTTAAACAAAATCTAACTTTCCCTTTTAATATCCTAACTTTTAATGCCATCACTTCCCGACTTATTCCGAAATGACCCGATGGAAAGCCGAAATCCATCCCAAACCACCGCCGGAGCCGCCCGACATCAATCCGATGATTGCCGATCTGAAGCCGGTCGCAACCGAAGTTGACGGGATTACCGACGATCCTCTTGCCGCGCTTGGATTGGTGGAAACTTCTGGATCAGGAGGTGAAAAGAGGCTTTATGGAAAGAAGTTGAAGAAAACAGTGTATGCAGTCAGCAGGTAATAAGATATTTAGAACAACCTTGGCTCATATTCTAACTAAATGTTTTTAATAAATAATAAAATTTTAAACAGTTTGAAAGTGTGAGAGTTTGATCTGTCCAAAAATCCCCTCTAAACAAGTACGAGGATGGGATGAAAAGTTTCCGGCCTAACATAGAACGTAACACCATAGGGGTAGGGGACAATTCGCCGCAGCCGATTCGCCGCGGGGACAATTCGCCGCGAGATTTTTTATTTTGTGATACTACCTTTACCCAAAGAATATGGCCGATTCAAAATGGCGGATTTTCCCATTTCTGAACCGATTTGCATCAAACTCGGAACTTTAGAGTGTTTCAGGTCGCTGATTATGGTTTCTAACTTAAACTTTTCAAAAAATTAAAATGGTGGAAACAAAATGGCGGATATTCCCATTTATGAACCGATATGCATTAAAAACGGAATTTTGGGGTGTTTTAGATCCCTGATTATGATTTCTAACTTAAAATCAAAATGGCGCAGTTTCTTATTTATAAACCGATTTTCCTCAAACTTGAAACATCGCGGCGCTTAAGTAACTTAATACAATTTTTGACTTAAATTAAAAAAAAAATTAAAATGGCGGATCCAAAATGGCAGATTTTCCCATTTATGAACCGATATGCATCAAATTCTTCCGAATTTGGGGTGTTTCAGGTCGCTAAATATGATCTTTAACTTAAACTTTAAAAAAAATTAAAATGGCGCACTTTCTTATTAATAAACCGATTTGCCCTAAACTTGAAACATCGATGTTTCAAGTTTGCGGCAAATCGGTTTATAAATAAGAAAGTGCGCCATTTTGATTTTTTTAAATTTAAGTTATACATAATAATCAGCGACCTGAAAGATCCCAAAGTTCCGAGTTTGATGCAAATCGGTTCATAAATGGAAAAAACCGCAATTTTGGATCCGCCATTTTATTTATTTTCCTAATAAAAAAAAATTTGTTGGAAAAGTTTGGAAAAAGTTATGATCAAAAAAATAAACAAATATATTTTATGAAGTCAAGCTAAATAAATGTGCGAATAGGCCGCGGCAAATAGTCCCGCGGTGAATAGGCCGCGCCGAATCGTCCCATCCCCACACCATAGTGACTAAATAATCATTTATTTTTCTACATAGTCCCCTTGTAAGGTAAGACATTTGGCCCAACGATGTTCAACTGATTTGATGCCATCACTGAATCTGATTTATCCAACTCGTCAAAATAGGCGTTCGTAGCTGCAACGACTTCTAAATCTGAGGAAAATTTTTTTCCAGCAAGAAATTTTTTTAGGTTTGGAAACAAATAAAAGTCTGATGGGGCTAGGTCTGGCGAATAAGGTGGATGGTTTAAAAGCCTAGCTGATGGATGTTAGCCATTACAAGAGCGGACTTGTGGCAAGGTGCATTGTCCTGATGAAACAAAATTTTCTTTTTTACCAAACCAGGGCGTTTTTCGCTTATATTCTGCTTCAGCTGGTCCAGTAAGTCGCTGTAGTACTCTGAATTTATTGTTCTTCCTTTTACGAGATAATGAAAGACCGTTGCCATGATCTTTCCAGCAGATGGTACTGCCTTTGCCTTCTTTGGAACTGGTTTATCCTTTGCCGTCCATTGTTTGGACTGTTGCTTAGTTTCAGGGGTATAATGATGAACCCGTGCTTCATCAACCGTAATAAATCTACGCAAAAAGTCCCCTGAATCACTTCTAAACAGTGCCAAATTCTCTTCTGAAATGGTTAGATGCACGAGATTTTGATCTGGCGTGAGCAAACGCGGCACCTATCGGGCGGATAGCTTTCTCATACCTAAAACTACTCATAAAATATGGTGAACTCGCTCTTTTGATATGCCTACAGCTTCAGCTATTTCTTCCAGTCTTAATCTGCGTTCTTTTAGAATTAGTTTGTGAATGGTTTGCACCATTTCTTCAGAAGTTGCCGTTTTTGGCCTGCCAGAACGCGGAGCATCATCAGTGCTAGTACGACCACGTTTAAAGTCTGATACCCAGGTTTTAACTGTGATATAGGAAGCAGCAGATTTCCCTGGTGTAGCATCTAGTTCAGCTTTTATTTCCGTCGGCGATAACCCTTTGATATGAAAATATTTTATCTCGGCTCTTATCTCGTTTTTTTCCATCTTTTAAAGTTGACACACTGTATATAACTTTCAAAATAAGCAGAACACAAGCTACTTGACGCACTCACTTTAAGCTTCGAGTGTATACTGATCATAAGCAAGGCTGCACAAACACGTTGGAACAAGAAAGCAAATAGGGCCTTCTATAGGCTAGGCCGGGAACTTTTCATCCCATCCTGGTATCTTCAATAAATCATACTGTATGGGTCGAATAAAAGTTAATTTAATGAAAAATAATTTAAATTAGTTACAGAGTTAAAAAAATTGTAATTAAAGAAAACCTTCTCCTAATTAATGTTTTTCAAATACTGATTTAGAAACAAGCAGCGTTGCCACCTCTACCGATTTTTCGGTAAATCTACCGATTTAACCTTTTACTTTACGATATACCGAATTACCTTAGTTTTCTACCAATTTTTTTTCGATATAAACGCCTCGTAATCCCGATAAAAAAAAACACCATAAATAAAATATTCTTTTTATGTAAAATCTTTTGTAGAATAAAAATTTTATCTCAAGCCATTGTTTTTAAAAGTGTATTTATGGCGCCATCTCTTGGATTGTGCGATATACTCAACTGGCAGCCGCAAGTGGCATTAAAGATCACGCTATTATAAACCCTGAGGTTTTTTTTATAATATTACCTACGTAATAGGGACCTATTGCAATAAAGCCAGGCACAAATTGTGCCGGGCACTATATTGACAGTTTCACACTATAAGAAGATGTCTTCTTTCAAAATAAGGCCATTGTGTATTATAAGAGCCGGAATTAATAGTGACGCCACAATTAATGGAAAATAAACGACTGGATTTCTAAATTCGACTTTTGTATGTCAATTTTGAAAGATCAACTGTCAGTTTTTAATGCGAAACTGTCAATATAGTGCCCGGAACAATTTGTGCCTGGCTTTATTGCAATAGGTCCCTGGTATGTACCTAATTTTTTTATTTCATTCTTAATTTTGGTATTTTGTCAGTAAAAACAAATCGTAGAAATACAATTTACCTACTAAATCAATCCAAACTATCGATAGTTCTCCAGCACTGCTTGCTGAGATGATGAAAAAATCTACCGAAATCTACCGATTTTTCTCGAAGTCTTCTACCGAAGACCTCAGGGTCGAGGGTGGCAACACTGGAAACAAGTATAAAAATAATTTTTAAAAATTAACTAGTTTTTTGTAACACACAATATCGCACAGTTTTTCTCCCTATTTTAGTAATGCACCCAGAATGCACTTGCCTAGAGTCTCTTTAAAAAACGGAACTGTTGGTATGATGGATAATGGTGGTGGTAGTGACAACTTTCAAAATGGTGGTGATGGGCAGAATTTTTTTCTACGCAGAGGTGTTGGGTAAGTTCTCACAGATGATTCTTTTAATTAAAAATATAACTGTTTTATATAATAATATAGAAATAATAAATTAAATAATTTTTTTGGAATTCTTAGGTATAATGATAGAGACCAAATATTCCTAGAATATAAGTAAACATCAAACAAGTTTCGTGGCTAATCGGGTAAAAAGGAGTTTTTGTTTCTCTCATATTTTTCCGTGGGTAGCTTAAAAGCTTAACCTCACGGGGGTCCAAGATTTAATGGACACCTAATAAGTATTGACAGTTAACTGTTTCGTCCTTATGGGACTCCTCAGAATACTGCTTGATCAATGTGAGACTCTTGCGAAGAAGTACAATGAATAGAGGAGTTTTACCCTACAAAAAGTCAGGTAGTTCTGAATTTTGGATATGTTGTTAAGCTCAGGAGGGTAGTTAAAAATCTGAGTTTTCGTCACCCCCACCCCTGTGCTTTGGCACTTTTTTTAGTTTTTTGCCTTTCATTTCGTTCCAGTTCACTAAATCACAAAAAGAGTTATATGAAATTTTTTAGAGGATATAATTATCTACAATTGGGTGGTAGCATGGTTGTTCTGCGAGCAGTAGTAACAGAGCTAGGTAATTTCTAAAAATGACTAAAATTACGTGCTTGGGCAAATTTTCAGATTTTTTCTACTTTAGACGGCATAAGCTCCGAAATACTTTGTTCTAGGGTAAAAGTTCTAAGAACATATCTTGTACAGAATTTTATCAGCTACAAAATTCATTCTTTAAATGTATTTTTAAATATTGTAATGGAGTGGGAGTAACTTTTAACTTAAAGTAAGTAAGTTAGAAAATAATATTTTTTTAAAATTTAGTGCTTTAAACGGCACGTTTTTTATTTATTTTTATTTTTTTGTGTAAATTTAGTGACGTACAAAAAGGTAAGAGAGCTTAGGCGTTAAACACCTCCTTAAACTAACCACCTCTTCAAAAACCCCCCCAGACCCTCCAAAATCTAACATATTTAGGTTTTCTCAAATTTTCTAAAAAAATACGCTTCTAAGAGAAAAATGTGGAATATACTTTATTGTAGACAATGAAATTTCCTTTTGTTAATTAGACGGTTTTATCTCTAATCCTATGTAAATAGTGAGAAAGCTTTCACAAGAAGCGCCATCTACCGAGATATGAGAGAAACCAAAACAAGAGCAGGCGAAAATAAACTGCTATACATGTCAATCAATGAAAATACCGAAAAAGAATAGATGGCGCTTCTTGCCAAAGTTTTCTCATTATTTACATATTATTAAAGACAAAACCGTCTAATTAACTAGCGTTGTATTTACCGGCTTGTGTTTGTACAATGATTCTGCATTCTCTGGAGAGAGGGCAGAGCATGTAAGGCGAGTACCAGCGCTGTCTCAAATTAGGACAGCGTTGCCACCTCTACCGATTTTTCGGTAGATCTACCGATTTAAACTTTTACTTTACGATATACCGAATTACCATAGTTTTCTACCGATTTTTTTTTCGATATAAACTTGTTTTTTTTTTGATACGCCTCGTAATCGCGATTAAAAAAAACCCCATAAATAAAATATTCTTTTTATGTAAGATCCTTTGTAGAATAAAAATTTTATTTCAAGCCATTGTTTTTAAAAGTGTATTTATGGCGCCATCTCTTGGATTTTGCGATATACTCAGCCGGCAGCCGCAAACGGCATTAAAGATCATGCTATCATAAACCCTGAGGTTTTTTTTTATAATATTATCTACCTAATAGGGACCTGTTGCAATAAAGCCAGGCACAAATTGTGCCGGGCACTATATTGACAGTTTCACATTATAAGAAGCTGTCTTCTTTCAAAAGAAGGCCATTGTGTATTATAAGAGCCGGAATTAATAGTGACGCCACAATTTATGGAAAATAAACGACTGGATTTCTAAATTCGACTTTGGAATGTCAATTTTGAAAGATCAACTGTCAGTTTTTAATGCGAAACTGTCAATATAGTGCCCGGCACAATTTGTGCATGGCTTTATTGCATTAGGTCCCTAGTATGTACCTAATTTTTTTATTTAATTCTTAATTTTGGTATTTTGTCAGTAAAAACAAATCGTAGAAATACAATTTACCTACTAAATCAATCCAAACTATCGATAGTTCTCCAGCACTGCTTGCTGAGATAATTAAAAAATCTACCGAAATCTACCGATTTTTCTCGAAGCCTTCTACCGAAGACCTCAGGGTCGAGGGTGGCAACACTGAATTAGGAGCCTATCTCAAATTCAGTTCCTTCTATATCGTTTATCTTATTTATTATGCACCAAATAAACCAAACATAATAAAACAAAACCTCGGAAGCGGCTTTATGCTTGCGAATCGCGTTTCTTTTTTAACATTTTTGTGGTTTTTGATAGTTAAAAGTGTTACGCTTTGATCTAGT
>OY755038.1:3949975-4009975 GCA_963576565.1 Aspidapion aeneum
TTTACATAATTCACTGTGCAAATTTAAAGACGTTCACATATGAATCTCGATTACAAATAAAATCTTTAGGGCCACATAGACCGGACCTAAAAATTAACAAAAATTTTAGTGTAAGTCATGCCGAGGGGCATTGGCGTAGCCAGCCTTGCTTTTCAGGGGGGGCCGTGGCCCCGGTCTATCTTGAACAAAAAGTAAACATAGGTTTTAAAGAGTCGTGTAAAGTGTGCAATGAATAAAAAAAAATACGCGCATTAAATGTTCTAATATTTTAATATAACAAATTTAATAATACATTTACCAACTTATTTATATGTATACACAGGAAGTATGTAATTCAGCAATTCTACAAAGAAAGTTTTCTACGTCGCTGACTGAAAGCGTCTACCACACTGTCTAAGTCGACCTCAACATCTTTTTCTATGAATAACAATGACAAACCTGAGTGTCTCTCTTGAGTCATAGTTGTTCTAACCCAATTAAAAACTCTCCTCATGGCAGAGAAAGACCTCTCGCAAGTTGCACTTGAAATTGGAAGAATACTCGCAAATTTAAAAAGTTGGTAGAGGTTTGGATAGGTGTTTTCTGCTATATGTTGTTTGATAGAATCATGACCAACAGTTTGATTTAACCGAAAAATACAATTCTTTAAAACGGTCATTTCTGCTCTTAGAGCAGAAGTATTAATATTAAAAATTTCCCGGTATTGCTAGACGAATTTTTTCCATTTAACGACGTGGGAAAACTTAATATGAAAATGGTTATCAAATTGTCACCAAAATCGGAAAATTTCCATAAGACACTAAACGCTAACCTCAAAAAAACTAAAAAGATTATTATATTTATTTTAGAAAAACAGTTTAAAAAGGTCTTTTATCACCTTACGACATCTACAACCCGATTTCGGAAACAGAGGGGCAAAGGTCGCTGTCTTTATTAAATGCGAAATTCAACTTACACTTCTATAATATTTTACAAGATGTCGCCAATATGTATGAAATATTCAATATGCATAATTATGTTTAAATTTAAAAAATATTTTCGGGAAATTCCATAAGTGCAGAAAAGTTACCGATAATTTAAAGAGAAAAAGCCTAATTCCGCAAGACAAGGGCTTTTTCCTGAAATGTAAACATTATCTGAATGATTTTAAATTTTAATGCACCTATTTTATTTGAATATTTCCCGAATAATAATAGAAAAGTATGTATTTTCAGCGTCATGTTCTTTTACTAGTAGTCGGTAGGGGAGGCCTAAAATATCTTAGGGGAGGCCTGAGGGACTTCAGGGGGGGCCAGGCCCCCCCTGGCCCCCCCTAGCTACGCCAATGCCGAGGGGTGTTCCATAAAAACTTATAATAGAAAATTTAATAAAAAATTATACGATGCTCAAAACTAATTGTGCGGTTGTGAAAAAAGAAATGCTTTTTTTTTGCTTTATTTGCCTTGTTATGAACAATCCACAAAAGTTAAGCACTTTAGTGAAAAGTTAAAAAGACACAAAGTAAGTGGTATTCATTTAAATAACCACATAGAATTTTCTATGCTAGGCAAGACTGATATTGGGTGCCAATTAAATAGTGCCTATAGGCAAAACATTACTGAACATAATGAAAATGTGACAAAAATTAAACATATACTTAGTAGGTTAATAGACTGTTTAAAATTCTGTGGGATTTTTGAGGTTGCCATAAAAAATAAAGGCGAATGGACTTTATCTATAAAAAAATAAACTAACAACTACACCAAGTAGCTGCTTGTTTCGAAAATACTAAAATAAAATTGTTTCGATAAGTTTTTTTCAAAATTTCTGCCCCCCCAATTTATAACCACCCACATAGCACAAAAATCACATCAACGTTAAATTCACGTGAACAAATCTAACAAAGTTTTTTTTTTACTTGAAAACAACCTCATACCATTTTGTTAGATCTACATGCTTAAAGATAACTTAAAAACAAGAAGAAATCAAGCCAGTGAGGTATATAAGGGGGGGGGCTGAGGCCCCCCCCCCCCGAAGCTAAGATTTTTTTAGATATTTTCTACAAATTTCCTGAATACAAACCTAAAATAGCATAAACTACGGCCTCATGGGGTCTCGCCCCCCTCCCCCCCCGACCGAACCGAACCGAACCGAACCGAACCGAACCCCCCCCCCCCCCCCCAAACTGCCACGGGCCCACCCCGAAACTTTTTTCTATATACGCCAAGCTATAAAAATGTATTTTTTGCTGAAGTTTCTGGTGCTGTGTATATAACGTGTTTTTTATCCTCGTTATTTTCATGTACCAAATACACACTTGAAAAGTCCTCCACAACATGTTCTAAAACGCCACTAGGTTAGGACTTCTCAAACCTACTGACTTTCTGCGTCTTTTTTTGTCACATTTTTTTAATAACATTTTTTTAACAAAAGAGACGCGAAAGGAAGTTATAAAAGTTCACTAGTTTAAGACTACAACACTTCAAGACAATTTTAAAGATGGCGCTCAATGCAAGACCAAACACTATACATTAAGTTTTTTTAAAATGCTTTTTATGAACAGTAAACACTTTCACAGAATATTAATGTGTCTTTATCAGGTTAATAACAGATGTGTCGTGATCGTGGATCAGGGATCAGTCCCTTAACAAGTTTTTGGAGTTTAGAGGCCGAGCACTGCCTGATAGATTTCGTCAAAGTGAAAAATCCCGACTATAGGTGGTTCGGTTCGGTTATTATCGACTTACGAAATCTATAAAAAACTCGCTAAATTTTTCACTATACAATGCACTACCACTGTCTGTTCGTGCTTGCAGTGATAAGACATTTAAAGAAACGATAAAGCAATATCTTTTAAAGAATGCGTTTTACACAATCGATGAGTATATGCAGACCACCAGGAATCTAGAAAGTTTGTCTTAATTTCTATTGTCAAATGTTTTATACAATTTCTTTGTATCTTTTTTTTTATGTATGTGTTGTAATTTTTACTATAATTTAAGTTATTCCTACTTTAAGTTTTTGACAAAACCCATATTGCATATTGTAATTTTTGGTGAATAAAGGAACTTGAACTTGAACTTGATGCTGCTAGTAAAATCTCAAAAATATTCGGCAGAAAAGCCATGCAAGTCGCGTTTTAAAATTCGTGTAGAAAAGGCGTGAATCTAATGTGATTTTAACGTTGATAAAAATCACGTGAAACTAACGTAAAAACATTGCTGTTTTAATTTGATAAAGGCGTTCTTAAAACTCAGTTTTTAGCAACGTTATTTTTTATAACGTTAATGAATGACGTATTAAGCTTGTTTTCATATATGAAATAAACGTTTTTTTCTAGCAGCTTTTGAAATCAACGTTTTTTTTTCTCACGCCTTTTTTACGTGTTAAACACGTGATTGTGCTATGTGGGCAGCCGCCACTGCCAATAAGTCCTAACGTTTGGAAAATTAACTTTCAAATATATACCTCAAAAATGTAAACTCAACTTTTGATTCATATAGCTGTCTGTATCTTTTCATTTTAAAAGTTTTTTGCTTAGACAAGCATATTCAAGCATTTTATGAACTATTTTCATAATGCTATCGTAATATATCATTCGGGAAAGTTGAAGTTTCCCAAGATTCTCAAAGTTTTTATAACTTTGCAACTTTGCAATAAGAAAAAACTTCCTTTGCACACAAAACGACTCGGCAAAATACGTGATTTGTACAAAAGTCTCGCGTACAAGATTTATTAAAAATATCGGAATGGAAGTAAGTACAGACACTTTAAGTGAAAAAATTTTTTGGTAAGTTTATTTAGTTCAGGCCTTACAGGGTCCGATACTGCGTTTAATGATTGAAGTAACACACTTGGTATGGATAGACATAAAATCCGCACAAATGAACCCCCCAACCCTGGCAGGGTGGTGGTTCTCTCCCCCCTTAAACGTGCTTTTTAACGGTTTTTTGCTACTAAAATTATTCTAAAAATCATTTTGCACCCGGATAAAATTTCCTTTTTAACCATTTTTCTTAGTACGCTCTAAAGGCAGTGGTGCACGTTCTATAGGGCTACGAAAAAAGGGAAAAATGTTTAAAATATGTTAATTTTAATTTTTCTTATAACAAAAAATATTTTTGTTCAAAAATCCATTGTATACAGTTAAATATTTAATAAGTTAGACATAACTTTTAAAAGTAGCCGCCTCGAAATAAAAAATTAAGGTGTTTGTAGAAACCCTTAAATCAAACAAAAATTTTGAACATTCAATTGTATAACTCAGTAAATAATACTCAATGTAAGTAATTTTTTTTTTGATTCGTATTAACTCAAAACTTAATTTTTCGTTAGAGAGGACTTTTCATCAGCTTCAATAATTGGTAATTAGATGTTTTTTACCAAGTTGAAAGTTTGCAAATAATTGGGAAAATACTGTAAGAGAGCACTTTTGAGGGGGCGAGAGGGGGATGCTCCCCACCACCACTTTAAGGAAGGTTAATTAGAAAAAGTCAGTTTTAAGTTATTACTAACCAAAAATAATTTTTTACTCACTCTCATTATTATTTACTGAGTTACAAAAATAAATGTTCTACATTTTTGTTTGATTTAAGGATTTCTACAAACATATTTAAACGGTTACGTAGATTTGCAGAAGGCATATGATAGTATACCACTAAATCTACTTTGGAAAGCGTTGGAAAACACAGACATAAGCGTACAACTAATAAAGGTCATCAAAGAGTTATACCGCAATAGTAAGGCAAAAGTTAAAATAAAAGAAAAACTAACCAAAGGCTTTCAAGTAAATAAAGGTCTTAAACAAGGTTGCTGTATCTCGCCTACGCTCTTCAAGATATACTTGGAACAAGTCCTTAAAGTATGGAAGAGAAAATGCCAAAACATGGGAATTCCGTTGGACGAAACCACCTTGTATACTTTATGTTTCGCCGATGATCAGATAGTAGTGGCTCAGGATTATGACGACCTCGAATATATGACACGAAAACTAATAGAAGAGTAGAATAAGTGGGGACTAGAGGTTAATCTCAATAAGACAGAGTATATGTGTATCGGTGGAATGAAACAGGATCTAATCTTAAATACCGGGCAGCGAATTCAGTCCTGTGATGAGTATAAATACTTAGGTCTAAAAATTACAGCTGACGGAACACTAGATAAAGCAATAAAAGATCGAAACGTGCAAGGAAGAAAAGCAATAACTTTATTAAATGGAATAATTTGGGACCAAAGTATATCAAAACATAACAAAAAGCTTATATATAACACCATTGTAAAAAGTATTATTACATACGGCTCAGAAGTATGGCCAATCAAGGACAGAACAGAAAAAATGCTTTCCGCTACGGAGATGGACTATTGGAGAAGAGCAGCAGGGAAATCAAAAAGAGAAAGAGTTACAAATCAAAGAATAAGAGAAATTATGACAGTGGGTGAACGTACTTTAGTGGATGATATAAGAACAAAACAACTGGTGTGGTACGGACATGTACAAAGAATGAATGATGAAAGACTACCTAAACAAATACTACAAGAAAACGAGGACGGCCAAGGAGAAGCTGGAGAGAAGGAATAGACAGTGAAATAAGAATAAGAGGCCTAGATGATGAATTATGGGCAAACAGAAACGAGTGGAGATTGGGTATCGGAAGACGTAGAACGTTGTGAAACCGATAAATATATATATATATATATACAAACATATTTATTTTTATTTCAAGGCAGCTATTTTAAAAAAATATGTTAACTTTATAAGTATTTAACTGTATACAATGGGCTTTAAACCGAAAATATTTTTTTGTGAAAAAAATTGTGTTAAGGATAAAAAATACCACAAAAAAAATTAAAAATATTTTAAAAATTTTCCTCTTCTTCGTACGCTAATGGAACGTGCACCACCACCGTCAGAGAGTACTAGGGTACATCGTTGAAAAGGAAATTGTATCCACTTGAAAAATGATCTCCAGAAGATTTTTTGGAAAAGTTTACTGTTTTCGAGTTCTTAGCAAAAAATTATTAAAAAGCACATTTAAGGGGAGGGAACCACCCCCTTGCCAGGGTTGGGGGGGGGGGGGTGGTTCCCTTTCGTAAATTGTTCGGGCGACTCTTATGTCTATTCATACCAAGTGTGTTGCTTCTATCATTAAACGCAGTATATAGCTTGAATCTCGGATGTAGGGCCTGAACTAATTGGCGAATATAAAATTTAATATAGGCCAAGAGAAATTTATTAGAAAGATTTATTATTAAATTTTGTTTCAAGCTGCCGAGGTCCTTTAGGGTTTTATTAAATTTTTCTTTCTCTATGTTGCTTCACTAACACGTTATAAAAATTTTTGTTGTTAAATGAAAAGCTGTTTTAGCTGTTTTATGTAGAATTTGCTTAATAAGTTTGGATTATGTTTGGTGTCAGTAGAACACAGTGTGCCTGGATGAAGTATAGGTTACATAAAAATGGTTCCAAAAACTAATTGCACATTTTGAATATGGACTCTTTCCTGACTTCAGAGTCATATTCATATAAATCCTAGCTGATCCTCTTCTCGAAATTTTATCAATTTTTTGCTTTTTTTCTAGTTACTCTAGGCGCTGGCTCCTGTCACGTGTGATTTAATATGTGCGCTCAGTTTGACTGCAAGCCTTTGTTAAGCACCCATAGGTGTATAAAAAAAGTTTGGTCACGTGGTCAAACTCATGGTCGTTTGGCCGCCATCTTTGAAAATGGCCGCCAAATTAAAAGATTTTTTGTTTAAGCTTATCTCCCTACCCAGTGGTCCTATTATAGTTTTTTAAAGCTTGTTTTACTCCTGTTTGAAAGACAAACAAATTTTGGCATAACACAATTTTTTATAAATTACGTAATTTTTGAGATATACCTGAATATACCAGGATTATTAGTTTAGTTTTCGCTCGCAAACAAGTCAAAATAATACCCATGCTCATTTTATTGTAGCTACAATATTATTGACGTTTGTTTTTTTTTATTACAAAGAAGGCTTTAAACCTTTCACAGAAGAGGATATTGACTATATGTTTTTAAAGTTCGTTGGATGGTACCTCTAAAATGGTACCTCTAGACTGCCTGAAAGAGGGTAGTTTCTTAAACAGTTCACAATATTATAGATAAAGTGAATTTGCAGCGAAACGATGCATCCTACCGAAAAACGATAAAATTGATTTTTTACAGTAGTCGACTAACTGTGAGAGGAACAGTCAGGAGAGCGATATGATGATGCAGATGAAGGCCACTCAGAGCAAAATTTACCAGAGTAATTTATACCCAATTCTATCGTAAAGGATCGGGGATCAGTTCATTAACTGGTGTTTAGACGATAGAATTCGTCGAAATAAAAAATATCGCCAATAGGTGGCGCTGCTTCCAATAAAATCTCAAAAATATTTGGTAGAAAAGCCATGCAAGTCGCGTTTTAAAATTCGGGTAGAAAAGGCGCGCGAACCGAATGTGATTTTTACGTTGATAGAAATCCACTTAGAATTCACTTGAAAACAACGTAAAACATTGCCCTTTCGATTTCATAATGGCGTTACTACAAAGTCGTTTTTAGCAACGTTATTTTATATAACGATAATGAATGACCTTGTTTTCATTTATGAAAGAAACGTTTTTTCTAGCAGATTTTCAAATTATTGTTTTTTTGCTTACGCATTTCAACGTGTTAAACACGTGATTTTGCTATGTGGGCTGTGTTATAAAAACCTTGCTCCTAAACCACCTTATGCTTATGTTTATTATTTGTCATAACCCTAGAGCGTTAGTAAACGAAGCTATGCCGGAGAAAGGCTTCATAAAACATAATTATGACGACAAATTTCTCGGTGCTTTTGCTAATTAAGCTGCCTCTGGCAGTTCAAGTATGTTTTTCTACAAAAAGAGCGAAATTCAAAGCAAAATGTCTTTTAAATAACCCCCATTTTAATGGCTTTTTAATTAAAAATAAATATAACAAAATTAAAAAGAAAAATAAATTATATAACGGGGAACAGTGGCATAAAGGTAACCCAAGTATATATATATATATATATATATATATATATATATATATATATTTATCGGTTTCACAACGTTCTACGTCTTCCGATACCCAATCTCCACTCGTTTCTGTTTGCCCATAATTCATCATCTAGGCCTCTTATTCTTATTTCACTGTCTATTCCTTCTGTCCAGCTTCTCCTTGGCCGTCCTCGTTTTCTTCGGCCAGTTGGTTTCCATTGTAGTATTTGTTTAGGTAGTCTTTCATCATTCATTCTTTGTACATGTCCGTACCACACCAGTTGTTTTGTTCTTATATCATCCACTAAAGTACGTTCACCCACTGTCATAATTTCTCTTATTCTTTGATTTGTAACTCTTTCTCTTTTTGATTTCCCTGCTGCTCTTCTCCAATAGTCCATCTCCGTAGCGGAAAGCATTTTTTCTGTTCTATCCTTGATTGGCCATACTTCTGAGCCGTATGTAATAATACTTTTTACAATGGTGTTATATATAAGGTTTTTGTTATGTTTTGATATACTTTGGTCCCAAATTATTCCATTTAATAAAGTTATTGCTTTTCTTCTTGTACGTTTCGATCTTTTATAGCTTTGTCTAGTGTTCCGTCAGCTGTAATTTTTAGACCTAAGTATTTATACTCATCACAGGAGTGAATTCGCTGCCCGGTATTCAAGATTAGATCCTGTTTCATTCCACCGATACACATATACTCTGTCTTATTGAGATTAACCTCTAGTCCCCACTTATTGTATTCTTCTATTAGTTTTCGTGTCATATATTCGAGGTCGTCATAATCCTGAGCCACTACTATCTGATCATAGGCGAAACATAAAGTATACAAGGTGGTTTCGTCCAACGGAATTCCCATGTTTTGGCATTTTCTCTTCCGTACTTTAAGGACTTGTTCCAAGTATATCTAGAAGAGCGTAGGCGAGATACAGCAACCTTGTTTAAGACCTTTATTTACTTGAAAGCCTTTGGTTAGTTTTGCTTTTATTTGAACTTTTGCCTTACTATTATAACTCTTTGATGGCCTTAATTAGTTGTACGCTTATGTTTGTGTTTTCCAACGCTTTCCAAAGTTGATTTAGTGGTATACTATCATATGCCTTCTGCAAACCCAAGTAACATTTCTTTATTTATAGCAGAAGATAAGAGGTTGCCAGCAGTGGCGGTTTCTCCATAAGTGCACATGTGCACGTGCACTCTCAAATTTTACTTAAAAAAATCTTAAACTTTGATCATTCCTTAATTTAATTCATAATTATCCCAAAAGAAATTCACTAAAGACTGGGATATAATCTAGGAATTAATACCTGATGTATGTGTTTGTATTCGTGTTCAAACTCTCCATCAAACAACCATATACGGAATACTACGTATATGCAAACAACGCTTTTATTTACTGGAACCAAATTCTATGCACCCTAGATGTTATCTCGCATGTTAATTACGAAATATAGAAAAAGAGGACGACATGTCCCAACAGAATTTTACAGTACATAGAATCTGAACCTTCCTTCGGCACGGCGTGTATTCAAAGACCAGCCTCAATGCCGCCCGCACCCCCGTGATGACCCCTGCGTCGTCGGTTCGCATTGCATGTTAGAGCAGATTACCGGCACTTTTAATTCGTGCACTTAGTAGTTGTGTGTGCAACGATTACTTTTGCAAGTATCGAATAGATACTGATACTTCCTATTCGAGTATCAGATATTTTGTATTCGGTACTAAGTAATCATTATATTATATAATACTGAGTAGAGTTGAAATTTTAAGTACTAAGTAGGTATGCAAAAAAGAAAAATATTGATGTTTTACATGTTCGGTCCTGCACCGCAATTTTTATTTTTATTTTTCGGTGTGCACCCCCAAAGCTTGTTATCACGCGCCACCACTGGTTGCCAGTGCCTTTCCTTAAAACCATTAGTTCCAATGTTTGGTCGCTAGCACATTCCTATTACCCTTAAATACCCCTTAAAGCTCCTAAAACTCACTATAAATCCATAAGAAATAAACTCCAGCTTCGCCCTTTAGCGGTTCCACCAGTATAGAACCTTTTAGAGCTTAAAGCTATTTTGCATGGTTTTAAAAGCAATTCAGAAACGTCCTCTATCCTATTATAAAACTAGATTTGGTAATTTTGTATCCTGGCGATTCTGTTGAATACCATAATAACTTAAGAGTAAATAAATTTCCCTATAAAAGCTTTAAGGGCAATATTTTAGATTCACAATGGCTACATAAAATAATTTAGGCCACAACATTGCCAAAAATGATCCAAAATAATTTAATCACATAAAAATATATATATATTCTTGACAAGTCGTTTTGTTGATCATCAAAATTACCTGCCGGACTTATTTGACTAAAAAATCGTATCTGAAAAGCTCTCAAAACAAGCGCGCCAAAAAATAACAAATATTTAAAATTAAAGAATTTTATTTACACCATTCACCATTCTGTTTGGTTTACATAAATCAAAATCAAAATTAAATTAATGTTAAAAAACACTACTAAAGCGACTAGATATAGTAGTTTACCTAACTAGTGCGGAAAGTGCCTCTTTTCCGCACGCGATTGCAGATGACCAAACGACGCGATAGCGGAGTTTGGCCAGCAATCAAGTGCGGAAAAGACACTTTACGCACGAGTTAGGTACATTATTTTTTCTATAAGCGTGAGGAAAAAACTAAAAATTAATCAGAAAATTATTTATATTCAAAACATTTTAATCAAATCAATTATTATTATTAACATTAATATTAAAGGTGCAGTTTGTAGCGTGCTGTAAGTTGATAGCAGAGGCAAGTGTTTTCTCAAATGAAGTGGCAGATTTGAAACTTGGGTTTTGGTTCTCCACTGCGTTGAATCCATTGAAAATCTGATTTTTTTGTTTGAAAAATTCAAAAGACGCTTGTATCTGCAAAATTGGCTTTGTTTTGACAGTTTGTTTGTACTTTGTTGCTATGGTGATTTAAGATGCCAAATCTAAAACCACTAGTGTTCATTGTTGTTTGACATTGACAATGACGATATTTATACCGGGAGGTTAAAAACTTATAATTTGAACCTATTTCACTGAAAACTTTATTTTATCGAAAATATTGAAAATATAGCAGAATTTTAGTCAATTTGAATATTTTTAGGATATTTCGTGTGGTAGGAAAGATACAAATGTATTTTGAACGGTCTAAATGTTATAGAACACCTCAAAATCGTAACAAATTTACTTTTCCGCACTAGTGCGGAAAAAATATTTTTCCGCACTAGTGCGGAAAAGTGGCACTTTCCACACTAAAATGCGTGCGGAAAAGTGGACTTTTCCGCACGCTTATAGAAAAAATATTTTCTCTTTGCACTATTTTTTAAATAATGTTATATACGCTATTATTATATTATATTGCTCACTTGGTTTTGTTTGTTTTGTACCGTATTGCAACAAGAATTTTTGAATGTCCTTATTAAAACAAATACAAAAAGAAGAAAGTCGACATGGTCAACATAACCTCACCTAAAGTTTTTGTTTGTTTCAACAATTTTAAATGTTTTTTATCGTGCAAACAAACGAGAGAGCCAGCCCAATGCTATCCATTGTGCCTGCAGGTTAGGTGGAGGGAAACCTCTTATATTGGCTGTCTAAAAGGCGTTATCTATGCCTGGATTTCCTACCCATTTCCAAACTAGTAAGAACCTTTCATTTTAAAATTTGTATTGGAGAATTTTGCTTTACTTTTATCTTAATTTTTTTTACCGAATACCACTTTCGCGTACTTGGCATTTTCTTAGATGAAATGTTTATGTTATGGTTTCACTCCTTTTTTGAAGGATTTGATAATATTTAAGTTTTAAAGTAGTACTGTTGAAGACTTTTGCAATATTAAAAATTTTGAGGTTTTTTTTTCATATTTTCCTATGGTTTTAGCATAGTTCCTATCAGCCTTCCAAAGCTCAGCTCTCTAGTGTTCCTGGAAGTGGGCAATGTTAATTTTACATAACTTTACATTTATAGGGGAGGAAAGAAAATTTTAATTTTGGTGTTTTTAATATTTTTTCTATAGTTTTATCATAATTCCTATCAGTCTTCAGAAGCTGTTACTTTTACATAATTTTACATGTATGGGGGAGGAGAGTGAATTAGAATTTTGGGGTTTTTAATTTTTTCCAAGGGTTTGGTCACAATTTCTATCAGTGTGCCAAATTTTAGGTTTGTAGCATGTCTGGAACTACAGTAGAGTTCTGATGATCTATACATGAGTGAGTAAGTGAGTGAATGGCAATTTCGACGTTTTTTGAAACTACTTTACTACTTTATGTCCATTTCAGGGATTGTTAATTCTATAAAGATCTACGACTGTGCAAAGTTTGAGTTTCATAGCTCATTCCGAAGTAGAATTTTAGATGGGTCAAATATGGGCTAAAATGTTTCAAGAAAAGATGGTACAGCAGTTTCCGCGCGAACTTTTCGGGACACTGCCGTGTTCCCAGATTTCTTTTAATTGGTTAAATGTAGGGACCTAGACAAGGTGACACCTATTCTTAAACCCGTTCGTCCGTCTATAAGTTTTCATTTATAAGAGTTGATAAAATTTATATTTCCAGTTGCGAAATACGAATTTAGAAAAGCACACCCAATGCGAAAGAAAATTCAAGAAGACATTCAATTTTATTACTTACAAAGGCACAAAGCGCAATGGGATATTATCATTTGAATATATTTGTGTGCTTTTAGGAAAATTCACAAAAGAATTTAAATGTCTTCGATTCGGTTATCCTTTTTAAGTAAATAAGTAAATTAACTCCGGTTTCACGATTTTGTAAAAATTATTTGTTAGGAATTGTTTTTCTTTAGGCAAATCTTGTTAATTTGTTTTTGTTTTGTTTTTATTTCATCGAAAATAACACCTATACTTATATCTAGCTACGGATAGTGGTTTCGCTTGATAACATCGGTAATTACATTTATACATTGAACTATACTTGACGTTGTATTAAAGTTGCCCCGCGTCATTAAAACCGTGATGGGCGGGAAGGGAGTAGAGGGGAACCTACAGTGGCCCGCACTTCCTGTAATTTTTTTATTGGTATTGATTCCCAAAACGAGGCACTGCACTAATTAGTCATTAGGTTACTATTTTACTTGCTTTTTATTTATGTTTTCTTCTAAACGATTTTATTAGAAAGAAACATATATACTCTTGTCTGGTTGTTACGAACATATTGATTAATCCGGGCTATGACATTTTCTATTCGTTGTTGTTATGACTGTTTTAATGTCAAACAAATTGAGACCGACTTTTTACAAAACAAATTACCGTTTTTGCAACTAAATCAATATTTGCGCACATTTTAATATACATAATTTTGGATCCTCTTTTATGTTTCGCATCTTTATTTATTAGGTAAGTACCTATTTTATATCTCCTTTAAAAGATCTCGGTGTTTTATTATAGACATATAAAGCGGCACACTGCAGGTACAAAGTGAAACAACAATTTTTTGGGCTTCTTTACATAGGTTTTTCCGCAAAACTTGGTTTATCATAACTATGACGCGGTGCCACTTATATAGGGGAAAGAGGGGAGAATTCGACCAGGGGGAGCATTCAACCATCGCGTTTATTTACCAAGTGGTTTAAATTTCTCGCGAAAATCAAGTGATTTTAGGTTCTGTTGTTAGTTGCGCATCGTCTGAGTGTAATTACACACGTATACCCAACGTTTCTGATTTTTTAACGAAAAAAGTTGAAAAACACACTATTTGGTAATATATTTTTGCTTCGAACTTCAATTAAAATTTTCTTAAAAAACTGATTTTTGAATTTCAGTGGTTTATGCAAGAAATCTCTAGATATTGTAGTTTTGATTAATAAATATTCTAACCTAAAGATATAAATAATTTTTTTTGGAGCTAATTAATCTGTTTCTGTACCCTGGGGAGCATTCGACCACCACAAAATGGGGAGCATTCGACCACTGGATGTTATGATTTATCATCGACCAAAAATTATGCTTTGTTTCTTCATGACGATTCAGGTGAGATTTGAGTGACGAGTTTGAAGATATTGAAGAACATATTGAATTTTCTATCACCAAGAGGATCTCAAAAAAGGAGATTTTGGTTAGTAAGATTTAAGACTAAATCCAAACCGATTCATTTTGTGGGGCAAATTTTGGAAATTTCGGGAGAGGCAACAAAAATAATTTTTTTGAGAAGAAAGAGCCTGTCAACTTTTTTTTATTTTCCACAAATTGAAGATATAAGCGAAGTAGACAATGGAGACATAATAAGCAAATTGAAAACTTTAGCAAAAACTGGAACAATAAAAACAGCTTCATATTTTAAGTTTAAGCAGTTAAAATTTCAGCACCTTGCTTGTAAACTAATTTCGTTTAGGTAAGTAGGTAATGTTATTTGTAGGCTTGTTTTGTTTAAATTTTTGATCAAGATACCTTGCATTTTTGTTTTTTGAAGGGCAATACGATTAAACCACTTTTTTAGCACTTGTACTTTACCGTAAGAAGGTATTTTTAGGATTATTTCTTTATTTTTTCACTGCATTGCGTTTTACTTTTACTATTTTTCCTTCAAAAAGCCTTTTTTTTATACTTTTTATTTTTTTTATTCCGTTAAAGATCCTTTTTATACATGGTCGAATGCTCCCCCCCATCTGGTCGAATGCTCCCTAGGGGTGGGGAGCATTCAACCATTTACAAAGGTTTTTTTAAAAAGAAAATTTCCTGCTAAAAGGTTTTATTTTTTTATTTAAATTTAGGTAAATTACTTAAACAACACCCCGATCTACCCATCAGTACTTTTTTGTTTTACAAATATGCATTTAACAAATTTTTATATACAAAAAACCATTTTGTGGTCGAATGCTCCCCTCCTTCCCCTACATACTCAACTATAGATATGTTGATTTGACTTGAATAATTTGAATATATCTTTTATGTGTTAAAAGCTTCATATGAGGAGCGATCTTTTCGACATTATCAGCGGTATATCGCACAGTAGCAAAAATTACAGCCAATATTTCCGCAATATAAAAAAGTTCTTATAAAAGGAATTCAACTTTCGCAAAATTACAGCGGTAATTGCAAGTAGCTAAATTACAGAGAAGATTTTTTACCTGTTGTTTTAAGCGAACCACATGCCTTAATTTTGCCAAGTTGCTATGACGAGAAATTGAGAACTATCGGCCAATAACAAGAGTTGAAATTATAATAGGGACTTGCAATAAAGCCAGGCAATAATAGCGACGGGCACAATTCTAATTTACTCGCCTCCGCTATAAAATACATGCTTCCCTCCCCTATAAATATAAAGTTGTGTCAAAGTAACATTGCCCACTTCCAGAAACGCTTGAGAGCCGAGCTTTGGAAGGTTGATAGGAACTATGATAAAACTATAAAAGAAAATTAAAAAACCCCAAATTTTAATTATCTTCCCTCCCCTATAAATGTAAAGTTATGTAAATTAACATTCTCCACTTCCAGGAACGCTAGAGAGCTGAGCTTTGGAAGACTGATAGGAACTATGATAAAACTATAGGAAAAAATTTAAAAACACCAAAATTTTAATTTACTTTCTTCCCTAGAAATGTAAAGTTATGTAAAAGTAACATTGCCTACTTCCAGGAACACAAGAGAGCTGAGCTTTAAGAGGCTGATAGGAATAATGATAAAACCATGGCAAAATATTAAAAAAAACCTCAAAATTTATAATAAGGCATTGCAAAAGTCATGAACAATATTCCGCATATTTTTCTACTAGGAAACTTAAATATTATCCAAATCCTTTAAAAAAGGAGTGAAATCATAACAAAAACATTTCATGTAAAAAAAGCCAAGTACGCGAAAGTGGTATGCCGTAAAAAGAATTGAGATAAAAGTAAAGTTCTCCAATGCAAATTTCAAAATAAATGGTTCTTACTAGTTTGGAAATGTTTTTCTGAACTTGGCTATTACGCCTCCAAATGACTCTTAGGCACAGTGCTAAATTGAACGTAAAGAAGTTTGGCTGGAATAGCAAAGTTTAAAAAAAAAACATTTCCAAACTAGTAAGAACCATTTATTTTGAAATTTGTATTGGAGAACTTGGCTTTACTTTTATCTCAATTCTTTTTACGGCATACCACTTTCGCGTACTTGGCGGCTTTTTTTACATGAAATGTTTTTGTTATGATAGATAGATAGATAGATAGATATTTATTCACCATATTCAATATACAATTTTGCACTATATATATATGGTATGTCATATACAATTTTTTTTAAAACTAATGGTAGGAAAACATTTAAAAATCCTGAAACATCTTAATTATGTGTACAGCTAGGTTTTTCTTAATACCTAAATAATTTTCACGTTTTATTACTAAATAAAAATAAAATATCAATACCTATTTATAATATTTAAAATGCCTATTTTCTAAAAATACATTCTTTACAAAGAAATCGTCAGGTAAAATTATTTTGAATAAAACCGCTGTTAAGTAGATAAGCACACAGTCACACATAAACAAATACAGACTAAAAAAATGGATGTTAAAACAATATAAAACAGAATTAATTTAGGATAGAAGAATCTCAAAATAAAGAATTATGTTATAATAATCATAATTATCATAACTGATTAAGATTATTAGTTAATTATTAAAAAATTATAAAACTATTAAAACTATCAAAAATAATGGCGAAATGAACTAAAAAAACGAAAAATAAAAAACCTATGAGAGAGACCCACTAGTACATATTAAAGATCATTATTCAAGTATATATTCTTCGATCGTATATGGCTCAATATCGCAGATAAGATTAAAGCAGGTCTTCTTAAAAATTTTATAATTATTGATTTCATTCAGTTTTAAAGGAAGTTTTTTAAAAAGTTTAATTGAAGCATACTCCGGGCCCTTTTCAGTGGAAGTTAACCTGTGGGATGGATAATTTAAAGAACTTACTTGTCTTCGTGCTTTAGTGTCATGGCTGTGGTTAGGTCTCAAGTAAATGAATTTTTCCGTGTTTTTTTTATATATAGTATACATTCATAAATGTACACACCATAAACTGTCAGCAATCTGTTTGCCCTTAAGATGCCCCTGCAACTCTCACCAAACTTCATATTTAGCATGAAACGCACGACCCTTTTTTGCTGTACAAAAACGTTCTGAACATGGCTGCTGTTTCCCCAAAAAATTATGCCATACTTAATATGCGAGTAATACATTCTATAATAGATAGTTTTTAGTCCCTGTTGATTAGAATTTAGAACTTTGGCCATTACTCTAATAGCATAGCTTGCTTTGCTTAATTTCTGACATAGACTTTGTATGTGTTCGAAATAATTTAGATTATTGTCAACTATTACTCCCAGTAGTTTAAGATTTAATTTTAATTAATTTAAGTTTAAGATACTTTTTACTTAAAGCCTTATTGTCCCGCTCCTTAACCAAACCGAGTTAAGCAAGCGCAATTGTCAAGCTCAGCCAGGGATATCAAAATGGACAGGCCACGATCCTCCACTTTGTTGACGTCACATCAGGGGCTGATTTTCTTTTGATGGTCACGTTACGACACAGCTGATTGTCTTTAAAATATTGAAGTTGGAATGACGGTTCATGAATATTTGATTTTTTTTTTAAATAAAGCCGTTTTTGAGATTGTTTTTACTTTATTCTGGCAGAACAATTTTTTTTAAATGTATGGTAATCCCTAATTTTTCATAGCCGCTTCATTTCATTTTAAGGTTAGGTGTAAGAATAGTCTGTGACTAAACCTCGCCTTATTTCTAATAAAAGTCGATTAAATAAATAAAAGATGACAAAGTCAAATACATGTCAAATATAACAGTTGGCATGTGGTACATGGCGGGTAATTTGAATTTAAAATAAGGAATGCTAAATCTTGAAGATTTTAACCTTTTAATCATGTTGCTTCCTTACAAACCTTTGGTGGAATATCGGAATGGTGTCTGAGAATATTTCACTGAAATTTTGCGGAAATCTGTAGTGCCATTTTGAAAATATCATAAAAAACGTCTGACTCAATGTAAAATTCAGCCCCGGGAGAACAGCTGATTTTTTCAGGGTCGTGGCCTCTATTTTTGTGTTGGCCTTGGCTCAGCTTTCACATTATGTTATACATTGGGGTTTTATTATACACTTTTTTTATTTATATATTTACTTAATAAAAAGCTGCTTTACTTTATTCTTCATTTAAGCTGCTAGCTTAAGCGTAAAATAGACATTGTTTCTTCTTACCCGATTAAGCTATTGCATCGCCTGCTTGCCTACTTATCGTACCGGGAGATCGACGGCCGTATTTTTAGAAAAACTAATTGAAACTCATTTACTCGCCATTTTCAAATTTACACGTGAGAGTGGAGTTGGTTCAGAATTGCTGCACGCTAAATTGCCCATATAAATTCTATTCAGAAGGGATTGAATGAAGTCTTGCTGACGTATTTTGCTATTGTCCTTTTTGATAAGTGTAGCAGTGGCGCACCCAGGAATGTGTCTTGGGGGGCCCGAGACCTCTCCAGCGAAAACGGGTGCCTCGCAAAAATCGTGCAACCACAAAAAAAAAGGTAATCGTGTGTTGGAGCGGTCCGACAGCTCAAAAAGAGGCCCCTCAAAAATCTTGTGACCAAAAAAAAAAAAAAAGGTCTTCTTGTTTTTCGCGGGCACGCGACGAGCTACGCCGCTGCTTGGGGGGGGGCCCGAGTCGTCATTATGTCAAATTTGAAGCTATTTTTTCTGTTTTATCCTGAAATATGTAGCAAATATGTAAAAAATTTAAGGCTTGGGGAGGGCCCGGGCCCCGGCCCCCCCCTGGTTGCGCCCATGCTGTAGCTTCGTTCGGTATTTGCATCTCAGACGTGACGGATTTTTGGTCACGTGATTACAGATTAGTCTGAGCAAATTGGAATTAACGAACGATCCAGATCAAATCGATCAAATTTTTAAAAATGGTTATAACCTCAAATATAACCAAAAATATTATGTACATATTGCAACTCACGCCCAGCTATAATTTTGACAAAATTTTCCTGTAATGTCGGAAATTTATATAATTTCTTGTCTTCAACATCAAATAATTCGATTTCAATCTTTTTACATAAAAAAATTATTTATGTAAACAAAACAAATACACAACAAACGTCACAATCTCAGATTAATCTGTTTCGTCTATCAAAATGTACGGAGCAACCAGATTTACGTCTGACTAGTCTGAGTAGAATGACCGAACGATTCAGATCTACCTCCCCTAGATCTAGATGGAATTAACGAACGATTTCGATCAATCAGATTAGTCCGACGTAAATACCGAATGCAGTTTGTGTATTTTTCAACCCTAACCCTAAATATATAACGAGTCGTTAAATACCGGGATGAATTCCAAAACGTGCGCAAGCGTTGCCAATCAATCAACTGAGAGATATTTCAGTATGGTTTTATACAGCAAAACTTTAATAATTCTCAGTTCTTTTTGATGAAAATTCGTCGTTTTTGTGCTGTAAAAATGCCGGTGACGTGCAAGTTGTGTGACAAATTATTTAGTGCCCAATTTAATTTGAATAAACACTGTCATCGGGGTTCTACTGTATGTCTATGCTACGATAAACATTTTTTTAAAGATTTAGCGCATTTAAATTTGTCAATACTCCCATGGCAAAACAAAATAAACGTGAAATGCATATAGAAGAAATACTGCATATACCTAAAAAAATATTAATCGCAGCACATAGATATTGTATATTTTTGAAATCAAAAAGAAAAGACGAATCTTAAAATGCAAAAATATACAGGGTGTTCCCTCTCAAAAAATCGACTTTATTGTCACACCCTGTACAGGGTGTCCCAAATTCGTTGTTTTTTTGTGGTTTCGGGTATTTCTAGGGGAGAAAGAAAAAACTGAGCCCCCTTTGCGACGCTCAAATTTTAAGAGAAGCCTAAAGATGAAAACTACATTTAGATATAGCAAGCCGTTTTTAAGCTACGGAGTGTTTTTGTCTGCATTTTGCTTTTGTGTAAATAGCTTTCTTATAGATCTTTTCTTTTAAAATATTGCATAAAGTTGTTATTTTTCTTACAGAATAACTCTAAAACTCTCTCTAAAATTTCGTTTAAAATGATGTATCACACTCAATATTTTAATTTGTTGTTAATATGTTTTCTTTATTTTTATTTTTTAATCACCTCTTTTTTATTTTTATAATTTTATAATATTAAAATATTTTTAACCCATTAAGCAAACTAAAATATGTGGTAAAAATAAAAATATAAAGAAATCCCACTAATCCCATAAAGAAAAATTAATTTTATGTGATATCTCAAAAACTAAACGTGACAAATGAAATTTAATTTAACAGTTGAATTCCTCTTAAAAAAGTGTCTAAAGAATGTTTTCACAGAAATAAAAATATTAATAAATAAACAAGTTATAGACCCCTTCTCAAAATGCAGACTTTTTAAAAACACCCCGTAGTTTAAAAACGGCTTGCTATATCAAAATGCGATTTTCACCTTTAAGCTTCTTTTGAAATTTGAGTGTCGCAAAGGTTGATCAGGTCTTTTTAGCCCCTCTAGAAATACCCGAAACTCCCCAAAAACATCGAATTTGGGACACCCTGTACATGGTGACGGATAGAAAAAAATTATGTTGGCTTTTAAAGTTTATCATCATCATAATTAACCAAAAGAAATCTACAATTTATTATAGCTCTTTATTTTCAATGATAAAGTTGCTGAGTGCTCCGGTTATAAAAAACCACCCGGTACCTACATAAAATCATACCTAAAAATTAGAATTGACCATTATTTTATACCTTGAATTTTTTATTATACGTTAAGCCACAGCCTTCGTTACGAAGGCTGCGGTTAAGCTCTTCGATCTCGCGCCAATCCCGGTATTCGCGCCAATAATTTAAATTAGACATTTTGAAGTTAATTTTGACGCATGCTCCTTTGATGGAATTCATCTCGGTATTTAACGACTCGTAATATATAGACTTAACCTCAACCGGTTTAAGTGAATTTTTTGAATCCCATATTATAGCACAAAAATCACATCAACGTTATATTAACGTGAACGAAAATAATAAACCCACATAGCACAAAAATCACATCAAGGTTAAATTAACGTGAACAAAAATAAAAAAGTTTTATTTTACTTGAAAACAACCTCATACCATGTAATATTTATTTTGTTAAATCTACATGCTTAAAGATAACTTAAAAACAAGGATAAATCAAGTTATAAAAATGTACTCTTTGTTGAAGTTTCTGGTGCTGTGTATATAACGTGTTTTTTACCCTCGTTATTTTCATGTACCAAATTCACACTTGAAAAGTCCTTCACAACATGTTGTAAAACGCCACTAGATTAAGACTTCTAAAACCTACTAACTTTCTGCGTCCTTTTTGGTCACGTATTTTTAATAACATTTTTTTAACTTAACAGAGATGCGAAAGGATGTTATAAAAGTTCACTAGTTTAAGACTACAACACTTCAAGACAATTTTAAATATGGCGCTCAAAGCAAGACAAAATATCTATATATCTATCTGTATACATTGTTTTTTTTTAAAGCTAAACAAGATTTTTTAAAAATAAACACTTTCACAGAATATTAATGTGTCTTTATCAGGTTAATAACAGATGCGTCGTGATCGTGAAGAATCAGGTATCAGTTCCTTAACAGGTTTTTGGAGTTTAGAGGCCAAAGCACTGCCTGATAGATTTCGTCAAAGTGAAAAATGCCGACAATACGTGGCGCTGCTGCTAGTAAAATCTCAAAAATATTCGGTAGAAAAGCCATGCAAGTCGCGTTTTAAAATTCGAGAAGAAAAGGCATGAATCTAATGTGATTTTAACGATAAAAATCACTTGAAACGAACGTAAAAACATTGCTGTTTTAATTTGATAATGGCGTTATTACAATGCAGTTTTTAGCAACGTTATTTTTTATAACGTTATTGAATGACCTATTAAGCTTGTTTTCATATATGAAATAAACGGTTTTTTCTAGCAGCTTTTAAAATAAACGTTTTTTTTCTCACGCCTTTTTTACGTGATAAACACGTGGTTGTGCTATGTGGGAAGTAATTTTTACTAGAAATCAACCTCATGTTTAAAGATAAATTAAAAACAAGGAGGAATCAAGCTATAAAAATGTAGTTTTTGCTGAAGTTTCTGCTACTGTGTATATAACGTCGTTTTTACACTCGTTATTTTCATGTGCGAAATTTACACTTGAAAAGCCGCCCCAGAACATGTTCTAAAATGCCACTAGATTAAGACTTCTCAAACTTACTAACTTTTTGTTTTTATTTTGTCAAGTTTTTTCTCAATATGTTTTTTAATCAAAAAAATGCGCGAAAGCCTGTTCTAAAAACTAAATATCTCTCTTCTTTTTTTGTCATGTTTTTTTCAATAACTTTTTTTAAGTACACTAGTTTTAGAATACCACACTTCAAGACAATTTTCAAATGCAAAAAAAATTGTATTTCGTGCAAAAAATCTTTGAATAACTAGATCATTGGCAAAGCGCTTTCGACCACTTTGTGGCCATCATCAATGTGTAACAAAACGGGATTTGAGCATAAATGGTATTTTTGCCTTTATAAGTTTTTAAAGATTTTTAATTAAATATTGTTTTGACATCAACAAACATTAATTATATGCAAGACTAGGTTAAGATTAAGTAAAATTTATGGCAACTCTGGTGACTTGTTTTTAGGCATATTTTCAGGTTCGCTGTATTTTAATAAAAGTTGTATTCGGCTAATATGTACTTTGAGCCACTAACATCAAAATAATTCATATTTTGTAACTAGAAACAAATTTGGTAAACTATTTTCAACTTTAAAAAAAACACACTGTATGATTTTAACTTTATCGATTTTCTCAATCCACGCATCTTTGAGTTGTGGTGGTATTTTGTCTCTTTGTCTTTCTCGCCAATGCGAGAGAGCTTAAGTTACAGACCACGGCAACCAAGAATGTCTGTAGAGCAGCGTGGCTTGTCTTGGATAAGAAAATCGTTAAAGAAAGCTTACATTTTAGACCAATCAGCTAGCGGCAAGCTAAGAATGCCTAGAGAGCAGGGTACTGAAACTTTCGAAAGTAGGTAGGGAGCTCACTCTTTAGTTACGCTTTGCTTGGTTCGTTACGCTTTCGTTCACACTTTTTAAGGGGGATTTTATTTCAACTGAGGAAATTTATCAGTTATTTTAACTTTGTATAAGCTATTATCTTTATTATTCATAATTATTTTAGTCTTTTCTTTTGGAGTTTATTAATTTTAAAGCCATTAATTATTACTGTTTCCAGTGTTTTGAAATAATGTGTTTAACTGTTTTATGGTTTTTTAACATCAAAATACAAACCATTATTTGCCCTAAAATCGGCATTTTTAATCAATACCATATCCCAAACCTAAACAATAATATTAAGTAAATTAAACAGTTAATTAAACAGTTTCAAAATCTTGATAAATAAATATATTTACAACAAACATACAAAAGGTTTATAAAACCTAAAAGTTTAAGAAGTGTAAATATTTGAATACAAAAGTTCAACAGTAAAAAAAAATTTGATATTCAATTAATAAATATAAGAAGTGAAAGTGTGAAGCTACAAGAAGAAAATTGAAAAGGTATGTATGATTATCCTACATTGGTTAACAGACTCATCTCGTTGCCGGGTTCGAAGTAAGTCCATGTGTAAACATACAAAAGGTTTATAAAACCTAAAAGTTTAAGAAGTGTAAATATTTGAATACAAAAGTTCAACAGTAAAAAAAAAATTTGATATTCAATTAATAAATATAAGAAGTGAAAGTGTGAAGCTACAAGAAGAAAATTGAAAAGGTATGTATGATTATCCTACATTGGTTATACATTTGAGAAAAACGTTTATAGCATACTTTTCCTCCAAGAACCGTCAAATTCTCTTTCGAGAACAAATAAGTAATAATATTGAATCTTTTTATCTATATATATAAGTTGTAGCCTAAGTTGGTAGCTCACAACATTTAAGCCTTGGCCACTTGAGGTGACAGTACCACTATCACACAGCCGCCTGTTACAAATGCCTCTGAATCAGAACTTGGTTATAGACGATAGACTTCTTTCTTTTTCAGCGCAACAGTCGTGGTCGTCGCGAATTGACTGTAGGAGATTTATGCTGGCGCCGTCCTGGTTCCGACTATCTAGCACTTATAGCAGGCTTCTGGGTTATTATCCCTGGTTACTCGGCTGGCTGCGTGTCGGCTCCTGGACTACACCTGCGTATATTCTCGATGTTCAAGGTCAACTTATATTTTTTGCGAGCATGGCATCGCATGCTTATTGGATGACGGCTGTTGAACGCTGAAAAGTTTTTTGTTTTTGCTTCTTTACCATTCCATGTAAAAGCTAGGTTGTTGTTCACTGAATAGTTGTATAATTAGAATTTTATGATGAGTTTTAATAGAAATATTGAAGTTTTTGTTAGTAGGATTTTGCCTAGATTTGTGTTGTTGAAGTACTTATGTAATTTGATTTGTTTGGTATTTATCATGTGTAGTGTAAGTGACGCATTTTATAGAATAGATGTCTTTTTAATGTTAGGAAGTATCTGTAATTGGCGGTTTGCTTGGGATACATTTACAGATACAGTTAAATAAATAAATAAATAAGTTAACAAGTAAGCTTCCGTTTACCAAGTATCTCAATATTACTACAGCCTCTTGATTGTGTAGAATAAATTGTGGGATCGATTCAGCAACCCAAGATAAGCCAACTGCAGTCTCTGCGTTTTGCATTTATCGCGTCCATACGTTATTGGACCTTGATGGATGAATGTACTGAACTCCTGTTTTGTTTGGAGTGGATTTTTCTAACTTCAACATCACTCTACATAACTCTTTTTTTAGAATACATTTTTCTATCGGTTACTAAAACTGCAATAAATAAAATATTATAATGCAATTAAATTATTGATTATTGAAATGATCAAGCGTTTGTTATTACATCCTCCGGATTGTAGATTTTAGATCAAAACGGACGGGCCACGATCCTCCACTTTGTTGACGTCACATCCGAGGCTGATTTTTTTTTTGATGGTTACGTTACGACACATCTGATTGTCTTTAAAATATTGAAGTTGGAATGACGGTTCATGAATATTTGATTTTTTTTTAATAAAGCCATTTTTGAGATTGTTTTTACTTTAGTTTGGCAAAACAATTTTTCTTAAATGTATAGTAATCCTTAATTTTTCAGAGCCGCTTCATTAGCTCACACAAAAATTAAGTTTAAAGCAGAAGCGAATTTGACAATCACAGATGACAAAGTCAAATACATGTCCAATATAACAGTTGGCATGTGGTACATGGCGGCTAATTTGAATTCAAAATAAGGAATGCGAAATCTTGAAGATTTTAACCTTTTAATCATGTTGCTTCCTTACAAAACTTTGCTGGAATATCGGGATGGTGTCTGAGAATATTTCACTGAAATTATTCGGAAATCTGTAGTGCCATTTTGAAAATATCATAAAAAACGGCTGACCTCCCATAAGACCCAATGTAAAATTCAGCCCCGGGAGAACAGCTGATTTTTTCATGGTCGTGGCCTCTATTTTTGTGTTGGCCTTGCACCAGTATTAACTAAAAGGTCTAGAATTCTACATAAAAAAGTCTAGATGTTGGTTAAGGGTTTAACCGGGCTTAACTCATTTTTTCCCTTGGTAGCTGTAGTTTTTAATTGTATATAATTTGTTTATAAATACCTTGCAACATAGGTTATCCTTTTTCGTTGTAGCAATGACATTATATCTACAGAAAACTTAAAAATAAATATAATATTTGGGTTTAAAAATGATAGTCATATTTAAATCTTCAAACCTAATCGATTTTTGGTTGTTTTGGTAGATGAATTACTGCAAAACGAATTCTAATATATCTTGCGGTTTTTCCAATATTTAAATTCTAATACTTTTTTAATACGGTAATGCATTTCCAGAGATACTTTTATTTTATAAAGACATTAGTTTCGAAAGGAAAAATACAAATTCATTTTTGCAGCAACAGGGCATCCGGCATTGTAACAAAACAGCTCATTCATTTTAAAATGGTCGTCGAAGAACAATGTATTTTTCTCTGACGTAATGTTTCATAAATTAAAATTTTCTGAATCAGGAAAGTATAAAGGTTCTTATTGCCTAAGAAGGTATTTACTTTATTATAGCAAACTTTCTCCCTTTTGTCCTAATGTAGATAGGTAACATTGTTCCTCTTATACGGTAAACAACTCCATATCTTAATTAGTTAGTAAATCTTTAGGCTTAAACATGAGAGACAACTTTCATTTAATAAAAACAGATAAATCCGGTTTTTAAATACACAAAGGCCGAATTTTGAAAGAAAGCAGCTGATTTTTGTATGTAAATCTGTCACAATATGGTCGATTTTTAGTCAGGTTTTATTCCAATAACTATCTATTCTTCTTTTAAACTGTGTTTAATTTAAATATTTCAGGAAGTTTTTTATTGCCCAAGTAACATTATTACTACTCAAGGTTTTATTCCAATAACTATCTATTCTTCTTTTAAACTGTGTTTAATTTAAATATTTCAGGAAGTTTTTTATTGCCCAAGTAACATTATTACTACTCAAGGTGTTATTAATTTGGTTCGGAGATTATTTGGAGGATTCTGTATGACTTTTAGGATGAATTTTTGATTTGGCTACATAAAGGTAATTTATAGTGCCAATTACCTAAAGTGGTGTTATACAACCAAAAAGTGATTTTTAACGGAAATATAATAAAACTGATATTCCTTCTGTACTTTTTAAATACTTTTGGTTTTATTAATTTCTGATTTACAAAGATGGTCCTATAAAAGCCTTTTACCTAAAGCTTTTAAAAATAAATAAATATAAACTTTAATAATTTTGTTTTTTTATTAGTTAGCTTTGTTACAAGCTTGTAACAAAAGTGTTTTATAATTGGGCTAAAAGTTTATCTTTAATAATTTTGTTTTTATTGTTTTAATAGTAAATATAATTTATATAGGCGGCCATATAGATTCTAGTATCCTTAACCTTGCTAAAGAGTGCTAAATATTTATTTTGTCAGTACTTTTAAGCATTTTAAAAAGGTTTTTTTAGGAACGCTTAAGGTATATAAATGAAAATCATACTCGATTCCGAGTAAACAGTTGTTTGTGACTGTTGGTGCAAGAATTATTTGCCAGCTTTGGGCTACCTTTATATTTTAATATTATTTTTCATTTCAAATTTCGCGAGGTATATGCATATGATTTATCCCCGCACCGAGACACGCGCGAATCTGCGCGAAGAGTCGCAATCGGGAAAACGACAAGAAGCACAAGAAACGCCGTCAATGCTACAATTTTCCCGTTTTTCCTATCTTCCAAGCGACCAAAACGACTGCAACTAGATGAAAACTAAGGTAGGTGCACTTTAGATATTTTATATGCATCGTTTTTTCTGATTTCCTTTCAATGAACTTGACAATTACGTTTTTCAATTTGTTTTCTCAAAAATTTGGGTATTTCTCGAATGAGTGGTGTAAGTGGTAACCAGCCAACCTAAACTCAACCCAACTTACGTTTGCACCCTCAGTGACATTATTATAATATTATTTTATTTAAAAAATCGATTAAGGCTTACCTAATTGAAGAGTGTTTTTATACTATAAACAGTTTTCTAGAATAGTTTATTTTATGTTGTTCCTAGTTTAAAGTTTCTATACACATTTTATGTCTAGCTATTTTTGACGATGTCCATGTACTTTTGTAATTTGGAAAAATAAAATTTGTATTTGTATCAAAGAATGCAGCATATTCTAACAGATGAAAGTAGGTTAAAATCTCAATTAAGAACCTAATTGATTTATTTTCCTCTCAATAAATAAGAAAATAGTTGTTCGTCTGGGAGCAATTAATAATTAAATACTCGTTTATCATACGCCACTAGTGTAATAAATAATAGACGATACGTTCAGCAATTTTCCTAGCTAGCTATAGCGACTTATATTTCCCAACAACTCGCGTTGGAAGCGGGAGGGTTCATAAATTCCTTATTTTCACAAATATACTCAACTTTAAACCATGTACACCATATACTCTAAAGAGACCTGCGAAAGTATGTCAGAGATATCGCACCCCCGCTAAAAAATAGTCACAACTCAAAAAACATTGTTTTGAGAAAATCGCTGTTAAAGAATTTAGTTCATTAGAGAGATTCATTTTTCACTTACATGACAAATTACGAGTTAACATGTTATTTGATATCAACAGGAACCTATCAACTCAATGTAATTGGTTCAGTACGTTTCTCAGAAAAAAATGATTTTTGTTGTTTTTAGTAAAAAAAAGATAAAAACCCGATATTATGACACTTTTTTAGAACATGGCATCATGACGTTGTAAATCAGGATGTCACGCAGGATGGTAAATAATATAAAAGAAGAAAACAAATAAAGAAGAACCTTTGTATTTATTTTTACGAGTTATAAAATGCTGAATAACAACTGGGAATGTAATTATTCTCTAATAAATTCAAAAGATTTTTTTCTTATTCTCCTTAATTCTAAGTACACTGAACAATTCGAAAAAACAGTCACAACACAAAACGAACAGTATTTTACTTGCTATATGGGTCAGATTTAACCAATGGTTCACACGAAAACCTTCACAACTCGAAATGTGACTCTTTTCAGGATGAAACTCCACGTTCACGCTGTTATAAAGTCAAAAGTGACACTGTAAAGGAACGCATCCTAAGCTAAACTGGACAAAATAAAAGAGTCACATCGCCATCTCGCGGTGAATTGTCGAAACATAAATCTGACGCCTTATGGAAGAAAGTACAAGTTAAACTCCATATCATAATTTTTGAGATAACTTTTTGACAGTTATCAGCTGTTTACCATAACAAATAGCATAGGCCAACGAAAAAAAGTCGTAAAAAGTTGTCTCAAAAATAATGATATAGGGTGTATTTGGATGATGGTGGCAGGTTTATCTCAATAACGACGATTTTTGAGTTGTGACTCTTTTTCAGCGGGTGTGCGATATGTGTAACAATAAAGTCCAACCAAATTAAATTTAATATTTTAGCTTTTAGTGTAATTTTTTTGTAAGCTAACGAAGTGGTTCAGAAAAACAAAGGATTTATATACATTTAAAACAATGTTTTATATGGATGTAATAAAAACAATCTTAAAATTGGATTAGTTTCCAAAAAAATTAAATATTAATTGAACCGGCATTTCATGTTCAATATTTTAAAAACAATCAGCTGTGACCGACGTGCCCATGCCCAAAAAAATACAGCCCATCTCTGTGACATCAACAAACTCGTAGGTGGTGGCGCATCTGTTTTGATAGCCCTGAAATTAAGGACACTTATCGTAAAGGCTAGCTTTATGGGAAGCGAAGCCTGACATTGATTTTCTATTTTTTGGTTATTATTTTTGACATGTTAAAGATGTTATTTTACACAGTCCGAAGGTACCTAATCTATATAAATTTAGGTATTTAGAAATAAAGTTGGGCTGCAACAAAGTATCTTGAAACTCTATTATTTTGAAATAGATCTTTACGCTGTGTAAAACCAAATGCTTAAAATCAGAACGAGCCGCCAATGCGAAACCGAGGAGAACATGTAAAGAATTATAACCCAAAAATATAAAATCAAAGTCAGGCTTCGCTACCTGTAAAGCTTGCTTAACGATGAGTGACCTTACCAGGAAAGACTTTAAAAATGGTGTGAACTACTATGTCGGTTTAGAACGTTTTTCTACGTTGTCCGACGACTATTCTCCACGTCCTTCGATCCTGACAATCATCTTCTGTAAGATTTTTTTGACTCATTGATCTTTGGATTGACTGTTGCCATTCTAGTTTAGGACGCCCTCTTTTTCTGCGCCCTATTGGTTGTTATTCTAGGACCTTGGTAATCTTTCGTCGTTCATCCGTTGAACATGGCCGTACCATATTGTCAGGATTGCAAATAACCGCTGACTGTGCCACTGTACGAAGCCATCTTGGAAAAGCGAAAAACACAATTATGGTTCTGTTGAGATAAGAAAGTGGTTCCGCCTCCCTCCAAAATGGAAAATATTTGGTTGCCGCCTACCACACAGCAGATGGTTAATGCTAGAAAACTATTGAAAATTCTAGAGTGGGAGTCGTAATGGTTGAGCGTGGGGATACAGCAAGTAGCGAGAGGGTTTTTCCTTTAAAGTGATTGGACATGGAAAAACTGTGAGATAAGAAAATGTTGTCTATAAAATGTATTTTATCTCTGTTTTTGTTTAGCTTATCTTGTTTAGCTCATAAGCTAGAATGTAAAGTAAATTTTAGGATTATCAGCAACGCCACTGACTTGGTTCCTCCAAGCTCTTCAAAGAGGGGATAATGGATTATTTAGGTCCAACCAACCCTTTATAAAAACCCAAACTTTGAGAAGACAAGTCGGTAGTTACATTCTAAGTTTTGTTGAATTTAACTAAAACCTCTAAAATTAATTGTCAGTAAAGAAACATAAGGTTTTTATATTTAAAGAATATTTTGAAGTTTGTTATTTTGGTAAGTTAAAGTTTTATTTTAATATTTTGGGTCTTGTTTGTTTTATAGGTCATAAGAAAAGTCTTGTAACAATTTGTAAATTGTAACAGAGTTTTATTTTGTATTCATTAAAGTTTGTAACGTTTTTAAAACTGTTTCATATTTATTTTATTCACATAAGAGATCTACTACGGTACCCTCGCTTAAGGGTTCGATTTAAAATAAAATCCTACCCGACAATATCAGTTGTTTTTCGATTCCCATTCTTTCTTTTATGATCTCATTTCTTATGTGATCTATTCTAGATATTTTCATTGATCTTCTTATTGCATCCATTTCGACACTTTCCATTTTTGTTTTGTATTTTTCTGTTACGCGACAAGTCTCTATTCCATACAACAGCGTGCTTTTTACCATTGTTTCATATATGTTAAGTTTTATATTCTTTTTTATCTCTCTGCTCCATAAAATACTGCTAAGATATCCAATAAGCTTATTGGCTTTTACTATTCTTTTTCCAGTTCTTTACAGGAGCTTGCCCTTATATTTTTAAACTAAGAGGTATATGCCGCACTGCGATACACTTTTATTACAAATGTACCTGCATCTTTCCCGCCTGTACAGTTTCTCATCAGAAAATGGAAACAAAGAGGGCGGAAGAAGAAGGCTAAACAAAGAAAACAAAGGCCTGTTAAGAGCGTTATTCTGTTGTACTACACCGCAAGGCAATACCTTCTTTTATAAGATATAGCATTAGGACAATACCTATATTTAGCTTTCTCGTGTTGCGAAAGTTTGCAGGAATAGGGGAACAAAGTTGCTGACGCATGCAGTTTGCTGAAAATCAATTAGAGAAATTAGTAATGAGTAGGGATTTAAATAAGTTAAACGCAAATAATTTTTAAGGGATGCTGGCATAGTTTTTGCTTTTATGTACCTAAATCCTACCACTATGTCGGTTTAGAACGTTTTTCTACGTTGTCCGGCGCCTATTCTCCACCTCCTTCGATCCTAAAAATCATCTTTTGTAAGGCTTTTTTGAATCATTGATCTTTAAATGCCATTTTAGTTTAAGACGCCCTCTTTTTCTGCGCCCTAGTGGTTGCTATTCTAGGACCTGCTTCGGTAATCTTTCGACGTTCATCCGTTGTACATGGCCGTACCATATCAGTTGTCTTTTAGTGATGTCATCCGTTGTGCTTCCCCCGATTCCTTGCCTTTCTTTTATGATTTCATTTCTTATGTGATCTGTTCTAGATATTCTCATTGATCGTCTTATTGAATCCATTTCGACACTTTTCATTTTTCCTGTTACGCGACAGGTCTCTATTCCATACAAAAGCGTGCTTTTTACCATTGTTTCATATATGTTAAATGTTGCATCATTTTTTATGTCTCTGCTGCATAAAATACTGTTAAGACAACCAATTACCTTTTTTGCTTTGCTTATCAAATGTGACACCCAAGTATACATACTCATTGCATGGAGATATTGTTTGTCCATTGTCTAGTTCCAACTCACTTGATTCGTTTCCAATACATTCCACGTAACCAAGTACTTTGTCTTGTCCACGTTCACTGTTAACCCCTACTTTTGGTATACTTCCATTAACTTTCTCATCATTTACTCCAAGTCTGTGTATTGTAAATCGATCATTAAGTTATACCTAGTACCTACATACCTAAATACCTACATACCTAAATACCTACATACCTAAATTTTGTGACCTAAATTATTTTATATAGCCATTGTGAATCTAAAATATCACTAAAGCTTTATAGGAAAAAATTTTACTTGAAAGGTATTATGGTATTCAACAGAATCGCCAGGATACCAAAATTACCAAATCTAGATTTATAATAGGATAGAGGACGTTTCTGAGTTGCTTTTAGAACCTGGCATAATATCTTTAGGCTCTAAAAGGTTCTATACTGGTGGAACCGCTAGAGGGCGAAGCTGGAGTTTATTTCTTATGGTTTTATAGTGAGTTTAATACATAGGTTGCGACCACCAATTGGGGAGTCCCATTTAAAAGGTCTAAGGGGTATATAAGGGTAATGGAAACGTGCTAGCGACCAAACATTGAAACTAATGGTCTTAAGGAAAGGCACAACCTTTTAGCTTCTGCTATAAATAATAGTGGGTTTACACATGCATGAATTTAGTGGCGCCAGTGTTCGCGCCAGTTCTATTTGCACGCCAGTAAAGGTTTACACTATTGTGCGAAAATTAAAAAGACTGGCACGCCAGTTTCATTTTTAAAGTGTACACGATACGCGATATGTCGGCTGAACTCTCGGAAGCCTGCAAAATAGTCGCTAAACTTTTATTGAAAAAAAATAAAAGAGATTCAGGAAAAGGAACAACGAAAAGGCCGTATCTGCATGGGTTAAAGCATGGATTGCTAGTCGATCTACTTTGGGTGCTTCCGAAAAAATTTTAGGAGAACTTGCAGCAGAAGATCCTGCGAGCTATAAAAACCATCTTCGAATGACAAAGCAACATTTTGATATTCTTCTAGAGTTTCTCTTATTTAAACAACATTCTTTAAAATTCGGTCTGCTACTTTAAACCATGGTACTTTTGGGGTGTATACTTCATTTGCACCGGCTCCGGAACGTTGGCTTTTTTCAATTTTTGTCGATTCCAAGGCATATGTGTTTCTTATGGATCATATTTTTGCTTTTACTTCTGCAACTTCAAAGCCTTCAATAGTCATTATTTTACTAATTTTTTGGGAAGCATTATCTCGACTATCTTTGTTTTTATACGAACTACTGTGTACATCCCATAAACAAGGAAAACATTCATAGCCTTCAAGAAACTGTATGGTCAGTTCTGCTGGCCACTTTTTTTAGCCATATTAAGCTATAAAAACAAAAATAAACAAAATTTTTAAGCTCAAACACAGAAAATAAAAAATAATGTAAAATAATGAACTTAAAACTGGCGAGCCGACGTGCAAGCACTTGTTTACACATGAAAATTTTCCATTTCTGCGCGCATGCGTCACCACTGGCGCCAGCAAATTCAGTCAGCTGCAGACTTTTTTGATACATGCATGCAAAAAAATAACTTGTGTGCAAGTCGGTGTTTACACTTGCAAATTTAAAATACTGGCGCGCCAGTTTTTATTGGCGCCAGCAAATCCATGCATGTGTAAACTCTCCTTAAAGAAATGTTACTTGGGAAACGGCTGTTGACACCCGTCGATTTTAGCCGTGCGGCGAGTCGCCTGAACCTGAACCTGAACCGCTACCCCGTTTACACGGGGCCACTAAAGTCGCAAGGTCATTTTTGTTAAAAATGTTTTTCCAAAAAATGGCCAGTATAAAGCTTTGCGAATTATTGGAAAACGAAGTCCTTTACATAAAAAACACAACAATGTCTGGCACTCCCATTTATTTGTTTACCTTTTAATTAATGCGACATTTTATCGCAAAATTTACTCTTAATATTCTTTGCTTAATACTCTTTTAATTGCACGCGAGGTTAGTTGAGTATAGAGCGCACGGGTCATTTTTTTTTCCGCAAAAAAGTTGTTTCTTTTTTATTACCCAGCGCTTTTGTGTATGTTAATATTTCATGTCGCGTTTTATCGTTCGGCTGATCTAAATATGATGATAAATCGGCCCAAAAGGTACAAAACCTTACGTCGGAGGCGAGCAAAATATGACAAAATATGAATGGTTTTTTTCTCCCTAAACATTTTTTAATGATGGAGTCATGTTAAAGCAGAACGCTGCTCCGGAATATGCATAGAACGTTTTGTAAGGCAACGCTCTAAAAGTAAAAATTTTACTTGTACATGATGTTACATTTAAACTTAAATTATATCTTTTAACCCACTCACCAGTTGGTGGGGTGTTGAGTAATTTACTCAGGAGAGATTTAAAATGGACTGTATAAATGGTTTTTGTTCTACTCACTGTTCGTTGCTGGGTTGTGGGGTCGATGGGCGGCCGCCTTTATCCTGGCTTCAGCAGTTCTGTTGAGGGGTTTCCATTACAGAGGTTTTAAGGAAGGGAGGACGAGGGAAAACACTCGCGAAAATTCGTAAATCTAATTTACTTAAAATTATTTAACTAAAAAGTGCTTCGCTTGATTGCACACCGTGTGATTGAATAGGGATTTAAAACGATATATCCCGTTGAAATACTAATTTACACTGATTTTTCATTTTATTTTTCTAAAAGCTAAAGGCTAAGGTGAACAAATCCCAATTCTACACAGTGAGCCAAAAAATGTCTTATCCAACAAAAAGTAAAAATAAAATAACTAAATTCTAACATCCACACGAAATGAATGTACTGAGGACCGAACACCAGTATTTACCAAAATTTTGAATGTTTAACTTATTTTTTTTGCTTTTTTTTATTATTCTCTAAAACTTACAAGTTTAATTTAAATAATTGTGTAAGTATCTGTTAAAACAAAAAATGTTTTATATCTAAGTTATTTTAGCTCACACTACTACTATACTATAGTAGTGTGAGCTATGGTGATCCTAATTTTTTCGAGAAAAAAAAAGTTACTCCGATTTCAAATTTTTTTATATATCTTTGCGTTTCAGATGATTTTGAAACTTTTTTGTCTTGCTGTCTGTCTGTCTGTCTGTCTGTCTGTCTGTATGTCTGTCTGTAACGACCAACCCGCATAACTCAAAAACCGCTTGTGCGGTTTAAATAAAATTTGGTACCTAGGCTGAGTCTTGGGCCGTGGTGGTCCCATTAAAAAATGAACGAAATCCACCGAACGCATGTCACATAAAAGGGTGGGGGTAGATTTCAAAAATGAGAGTTTATGTGAAAATATGGCGTGTGTGATATCAAACGAAAGGTAATTAAGTCTGGAGTTAAACAAAATGAATTTTAAGTTATTTAAAAAAAAAGGTGGGGGTAGATGTCAAAAATTAGAGTTTAAGTAAAAATATGGCGTGTATGTTATCAAACAAAAGGTAAATGAGTCTGGAGTTAAACAAAATACATTTTAGTTTTTTAAAAAGGGTGGGGGTAGATTTTAAAAATTAAAGTTTAAGGCAAAACATGGCTTGTGTGGTATCAAACGAAAGGTAATTGAGTCTGAAGTTGCATAAAATATATTTCCGTTTTTAGTTATATTAGCTCACACGTACACTATAACTAAAGTACTTAGTGTGAGCTTAGGTGCCCATAGATTGGCAGAGTATTTTCTTAATAATTCAAATCTATTAGCCACAAGTAATTTGAATCCTTCCAGGCTTTGGTTTACATTTTCTAAGTTATAATAAAATATTCGGTGTAAACATAGCTTGAAATCGAAATGGGACAGTTAGCCGTCACCAACTGGGCACCGCAAACTCGGCGCCGTCAACTGGGCGCAGGACCAACTCGGCGTCGGACTAAAATAATTAAATAGATAAATTATTTATACAAACACATCTTTAAAAGATCCTTTATGCATTTTTCTTGAAATTTGATTGTGCTAAGTAGAATTAAATATTTCCGTTTTTTATTACAAAATGGGGGATACAGAATGGCGGATTTATTTATTTTTACACATATTTGTCTTAAACTTGAAAGTTTGCAGTGCTTGAGTCACCTAATACAATATTTTTGTGTCATGAGGTCACTTATTTAAAATGTGATGATTTGAAAATAAAGTGTTTTTTTATTTTATCTAGGGTAGAAAACACCTTTTCGCCTACATTATATGTACGTCACTGCCTCTCTTGAATCTGGAATTATTGACGTAAATAATAACCTTCATTGCTTTGCCGCTGTAAAATATACTATTACTGTTCCTTTTAGCATGGAGACCAAATCGCAATTTCTCAACACCATCAAATTTCCCGTTTCCATAAAATAATATATCCCAATTTTGCTCCCTCTGGAGCACAAGGGCCAAAAGTGGTTTGCTTAGTTTTAAAGAACTCGGAGTGGCAACAATGTGAATAAAAAAATATATCTTAAAATTATTATTTTTAATCTATATTCTATCTAATTATCTATTTAGCCTTCTTTGATCCATCTTTGGGCATAAGCCTCCCCAAATATCTACCAGCCTTCTATAACTGTCCCCGTGTTCATCCATCTAGTCCCCGCATGTTTCTTCAAATCGTCAGTCCATCTCATTTAAGGTCTTCCCCTACTTGTTTTATTCTCTCATCGATCGTCTTTCTGTCTGAGATTATGACCACCAAAATTTTCACTCTCTGTCCTCTGATATCACTTATTTTTTTATTTCTTATCCATTCATTCCTTTTTCTATCTGTTAGTTTCACATGTAACATTTGTCTTAACATTAATCTTTGGGTTTTTGTTACCTTATCCAGGTTTGATTTTGTATCCAGGTCTGGGATCCATATGTGAGTACAGGAAGGATACATTGGTTATACACTTTCATTTTGCTTAATCTATCGAATGCTGCCAAGTCCAATCTTATTCGTCTCTTGATTTTAGCCGTTTGGTTTTCTTTTTTTAGTTTAATAATTTGTCCCAGATGTATATATTCCTCTACTTGTTCTATTTTTACTTGGTTTATTCTGATCGTGAAATCTTCATCTGTGTTTATTAGGATTTTTTATTTTTAGTGCAAGCCTATATTTTTTGCCGCTGTATTTAGCTCTTCCAGCATTTCTAAAGGTTGTTCTTTCTTATCTGTTATTAAGGCGATATTATTAGCATATCTTGGGTGTTCCAAGTATTGTCCACTTACTTTGATGCCTATTTCTTCCCCTAAGGTTTTAGAAACATCCTCCAGGTCCTGGTTAAATAGTTTAGGATATAAGATATTGTTTAGGCGGATTGGCTTGGTTTCTACTGGGGATTTTTTTATATTGTTATGAAAAATACCGTTAATCTAAGAAAGCTGCAATCCAAATTTGACAGCAGTGACATTTGGCATTTCTGATTTGATTCTAAGTTGAGGAAAATCATATATCTAACTATTGTATTTCAAGTTTATCTCTCTTTGTTTGAAACGACGCGACATATCGATTCAACTGTTACAAGCTTTCTCTTCCAAATTTTCGTTAAATTTAAAATGTGTTCCGTATAGCCATAACTCAATTAAAGTAAGAAGATCTAGTGCTGGATTCGCGGAGTTTAGGATGTTTGAAATTATTTTAATAGTTTCAGAAAATGCAACTTTGGTAAAATGAGACCCGGCGTCAAAGATTGCTATAATTTGGATTGAATTTTATTTCGTTTAGGTGTTCAAGATAATAAAAAGTTAAACACTAGATTATTAGTTTTTTCTATAAAAGATTTAAATATAAATGCTAGTAGTTTTGCTAGAAAATATATTGATGAACCGATGGTACTTACAATCTCTTCTACAGACTATTCAATTACCTACGGAAGCTTTGCACTCTTCTTAACTAGCCATGTTATATTACTCTGGAGGCCACAAAACGAGAGAGGATATGCTCTAAAAGAAAAGTTGTGCTTAGCAACAACAAACCCATCGTAAAGTTAGACTTTTACACCTAATTTGAAAGTAAGATGTCAAATTCTTTAGTTTATGATTTTTATATCAAAGTTTTATTATAAATTCTTGCAGTCTTTCACATTACTTTTTGTTACCTTATCCATGTTTGATTCTGTAAGTATCCAGGTCTGGGATCCATATGTGAGTACAGGAAGGATACATTGGTTATACATTTTCATTTTGAGGTACTGAGGATTTTATATATTTTTTAATATGTACCTTGCTTAATCTATCGAATGCTGCCAAGGCCAATCTTATTCGTCTCTTGATTTCAGCCGTTTGGTTTTCTTTTCTTAGTTTAATAATTTGTCCCAGATGTATATATTCCTCTACTTGTTCTATTTTTACTTGGTTTATTCTGATCGTAAAATCTTCATCTGTGTTTATTAGGATTTTTTATTTTTAGTGCAAGCCTATATTTTTTGCCACTGTATCTAGTTCTTCCAGCATTTTTAAAGGTTGTTCTTTCTTATCTGTTATTAAGGCGATATTGTTAGCATATCTTAGGTGTTCCAAGTATTGTCCACTTACTTTAATGCCTATTTCTTCCCAATCTAAAGTTTTAGAAACATCTTCTAGGTCCTGGTTAAATAGTTTAGGATATAAGATATTGTTTAGGCGGATTGGCTTCGTTTCTACTGGGGATTGTTTTATATTGTTATGAAAAATACCGTTAATCTAAGAAAGCTGCAATCCAAATTTGACATTAGTAGTGACATTTGGCATTTCTGATTTGATTTTAAGTTGAGGAAAATCATATATCTAACTATTGTATTTCAAGTTTATCTCTCTTTGTTTGAAACGACGCGACATATCGATTCTACAGTTTAAATTTTAGATGAAAACTGTCACGGGATTTCTCTTCCAAATTTTCGTTAAATTTAAAATGTGTTCCGGATAGCCATAACTCAATTAAAGTAAGAAGATCTAGTGCTAGATTCGCGGAGTTTAGGATGTCTGAAATTATTTTAATAGTTTCAGAAAACGGAACTTTGGTAAAATGAGACCCGGCGTCAAAGATTAGTATAATGTGGATTGAATTTTATTTTGTTTAGCTGTTCAAGACAATAAAAAGCTAAGACTAGACTTAGTTTTTTCTATAAAAGATTTACATTTTAATGCTAGTCGTTTTGCTGGAAAATATATTGATGAACCGATGCCGATGGTGCTTACAATCTCTTCTACAGTCTGTACGTAGCTACCGCCTATGGAAGCTTTTTCGAGGAGTTAAAGTGAACTACCTAATATCTGCACTCTTCTTAACTAGCCATGGTATATTACTCTGGAGGCCACAAAACGAGGAAGGATATGCCCTAAAAGAAAAGTTGTGCTTAGCAACAACAAACCCATCGTAAAGTTAAACTTTCACACCTAATTTGAAAGTAAGATGTCAAATTATTTAGTTTATGATTTTTATATCAAAGTTTTATTATAAATTCTTGCAGTCTTTCACATTACTTTTTGTTACCTTATCTATGTTTGATTCTGTAAGTATGCAGGTCTGGAATCCATATGTGAGTAGAGGAATGATACATTGATTATACACTTTCATTTTGAGGTACTGAGGATTTTTTATATTTTTTAATATGTACCTTGCTTAATCTATCGAATGCTGGCAAGGCCAATCTTATTCGTCTATTGATTTCAGCCGTTTGGTTTTCTTTTTTTTTTTAGTTTAATAATTTGTCCCAGATGTATATATTCCTCTACTTGTTCTATTTTTGCTTGGTTTATTCTGATCGTGATATCTTCATCTGTGTTTATTAGGATTTTTTATTTTTAGTGCAAGCCTATATTTTTTGCCGCTATATTTAGCTCTTCCAGTATTTTTAAAGGTTGTTCTTTCTTATCTGTTATTAAGGCGATATTGTTAGCATATCTTAGGTATTCCAAGTATTGTCCGGTTACTTTGATGCCTATTTCTTCCCAATCTAAGGTTTTAGAAACATCTTTCAGGTCCTGGTTAAATAGTTTAGGATATAAGATATTGTTTAGGCGGATTGGCTTGGTTTCTACTGGGGATTTTTTATATTGTTATGAAAAATACCGTTGCTGTTTTAACATAATTCTAACTTTAATCTAAGAAAGCTGCAATCCAAATTTGACATTAACAGTGACATTTGGCATTTCTGATATGATTTTAAGTTGGGGAAAATCATATATTATCTAACTATTGTATTTCAAGTTTATCTCTCTTTGTTTGAAACGACGCGACATATCGATTCTACAGTTTAAATTTTAGATGAAAACTGCCACGGGATTTCTCTTCCAAATTTTCGTTAAATTTAAAATGTGTTCCGTATAGCCATAACTCAATTAAAGTAAGAAGATCTAGTGCTGGATTCGCGGAGTTTAGGATGTTTGAAATTATTTTAATAGTTTCAGAAAATGCAACTTTGGTAAAATGAGACCCAGCGTCAAAGATTAGTATAATGTGGATTGAATTTTATTTTGTTTAGCTGTTCAAGACAATAAAAAGCTAAGACTAGACTTAGTTTTTTCTATAAAAGATTTACGTTTTAATGCTAGTCGTTTTGCTGGAAAATATATTGATGAACCGATGGTGCTTACAATCTCTTCTACAGTCTGTACGTAGCTACCGCCTACGGAAGCTTTTTCGAGGAGTCAAAGTGAATTACCTAATATCTGCACTCTTCTTAACTAGCCATGTTATATTACTCTGGAGGCCACAAAACGAGGGAGGATATGCTCTAAAAGAAAAGTTATGCTTAGCAACAACAAACCCATCGTAAAGTTAAACTTTCACACCTAATTTGAAAGTAAGATGTCAAATTATTTAGTTTATGATTTTTGTCATCAAAGTTTTATTATAAATTCTTGCAGTCTTTCACATTACTTTTTCGCTAACTTAAAAGAAAATTGAGAGACGGCGTAGGTCACTTTTTAACTTAAAGTTAATATGACAGTACTAGTCAACTATTTTGTCGAGTCAAAAAAAAAATTTGCCTACAAACTTTTTTTAAGGAAAATGTGAAAATTTTGGGCTTTTTTATTGTTTTGCCATTAACTTTTTTTCGATAAAACAATTTTGTATAAAAAATTATTATACAGAAATTTTTGTCTAAATGGTGATAGTGATTTACAACAGTACTGTAGTTAATTTTACAACAGGACTCGACAGGACGCTGTACAAATTATGCGGAGGTGATTGTCCTCGAAATTTGCGCTGCTTAGTAGGAAAAAATACAGAAAAAAAAAACTCCAAACAACCAAAGTGTTTCCCAAAAATGTTTTTGTTCAAAAATTTAAGGTTTTTCTCTATTCCTGAAATCAAAATGCTACCCAGAGATTTTAAAATGTTTGATTTGGGTCAGTTGATTTTCTAAGCGAGTTTCATTGGCCATGCTTTTTTTGGGGATTACCATAAAGGCTTTTAAAAGCCTGGCTCACATGAAAACATGCATCAAAGGTAGCTGAGTGGAAAACAAAATCAATTTCGGTGAGCAAACCCTTTTAGAGCATGGAAGGGCGTGTTGAATTGGCTCGAAATATTCCTTAAATTGCGTAAAAAATTCAAATACGTTTTTTGTCAAAAATTTATGTTTGGTGACAAATCTTAAGTCAGAATAAAACGTTTAGGGGACACCGGGGCTAATTGTCCCAACGGTTGGTGATGACCTCACCGATCGGTCTCGAAAAATCGAACGGCCAGTAACTCTTTTTCTAGAAATACAAACTGATGATACACTTTACAAGAGAACAACGCTTTTCGCTATGGATCTGTTAGAGCTCTGTCTCCGTAACTCTTACTTTTAAGTGAATGATAAGTTTTACGCGCAAAATGATGAACTACCAATGAGTTCATCTCTTTCGCCAGTGGTAGCAGACATCTACACATTTATTATATGGCCGGAAAATGATACCAAACCACAGAATTTTCTACACTATCTGAACGGTATTCGACCAAAAATCAAATTCACAATGGAAATTAAAAAAGATTCGGCCTTACCTTATTTTGGATGTTCTTGTCAAACGATTAGACAAAATCATCCAAACCACTGTATATAGAAAACCTACACACACGGGACTGTACCTACATTTTAAGTCCAATCATTATGTTACTACCAAACAAGGAGTTATAACAGGTTTGTATTTAAGAGCCGTAAATATTTGTAGTAATAATGAAGAATTAACCATAGAAATTAACAAGATTAAAAAGGACTTCCAATAGAATGGTTATTCCGAAAAACTAATAAGCTCAACGATCTCTAAAATCAAAATCAAACAAAATGTTGCAAATTCTCAAACTAAAAATCCATCGGGTGTTATTAACACTCCATATGTTCAAGGGATTTCAGAAAACATAAGACGAATAGTCAAACAGTATAATATATAAAAACAGTATTTTCATCGGGAAATACGATACGGAGTTTTATAATTAAAACAAAACCCAGAAAATCCCTTAAATAATAAGGTATTTACCAAATCCCGTGTGAATGTGGTAAATCATATGTAGGTGAAACGAAACGCCCTCTTCAGGTTAGAGTTAATAAACATCTAAAAATGACCCAATTAGGGGATATTGAAAAGTCCGGTTTAGCGGATCATACATCGTCAATAGATCACAGGATTCAGCTAAAGTTTTGCATAAGTCTATTGAAGCTGTGTTTATAATGCAAAATAAAGAATCTTTCAGTCAACCAAGCACAAACATACCAAGCACATGGGAACCAATCCTTAAGGAAAGAAGCGTGTGAAATAACTTTGTTTCTATCTCACGTTAGCATGCTCTAAAATCTCAAAAGATAGTGCCGAAATTCAAAAGAATACTTAGTTTTGGCATAAAAATATAAATTTTTGTGTATTCATAATGTCATGGACGGTTTTACATATAAACATTGATTAAATATATTCTTTAGGGGGATATTTTCAAATATTTAAAGAAATCTCAGATCGCGTTGTATACACTCAAAATGAAAAGAACATCACTTAAAGTTATCTAAAAATGGTGCTGTGGAGTGGGAATGCATATTTTTCAAACACAGACTGCAAATGAAGCATAGTTTTAGTTATAAGATTTAAAACGAAATGTTTTCTTTATGGAGCATTTGAGTTTAATGTATAAAAAAATTGTAAGTTTATAGTTTTTTTTATTACAAAGCAAATACCTCATTCCTCTGGTGTAGTCCCAAACCAAATATTAAAAACTCAGATTGAAAAAAATATCCTAATAAATAATATTTAACCAAGTCTTAACTATTTATCAAAAAATTGATAAAACTTAAGTTTGCAGTCATATTTTTGAAAATCCGAATTTACATCTTTCCGGAAAATTTTACAATTTTAAACCTGCTCCATTTTTAATAACACAATATTTGTGAATACCACCGGTTAATTTCTAGAGGAAGAGACGGCCCTGGATATCTAATTTACTTGTGAGGATGACAAGTTTTGACAGATAATGTCAACTTTAGTTTGGTTTAAGTTATAGATCTTTTTATTTTCGGCAGAAAATTAGTTTTTTTCGGAGAAATCAAAAAGGAACGCTTCAATTATCATTCCTCTGGTAAGTAAATATTCGACTGATATCAATAGTATAATTTTTTTGTTGATTGTTCTAAAATTATAAGTATAGGAACTTTGTTTATATAAAACTTAAGTTAAGTAGTCTAAATAGATTTTAATTTAAATTGGAAAACCATTAAAAAACTCATTCCTCTGGTCCTCATTCCTCTGGCATTTTTATGCAATAATTCCTAAAATTTGGGAAAATATATGTTTCTTAGCTTACACCTAATTAGTTACATAAATTTAACAAAACAAAATTATTTACTGTGCTGTATTGTTATTTAAAGGCAATGACCAAAAATGATATTATAGCCCACTTTTGGTAGAATCATCCGTATACGCCCCGACTTCCATCTACGATGACGAGCACATTGAAGAATTCTATGAAGACATCTTAAAAGCTATGGAAGAACACTAACCCCATCTTACACTAATAACGGGAGATTTAAACACAATACCCAAATTCTGTAAGAGGATGAACATACAGGAAAATAAAATAGGTAATTTTGGATATGGCGAAAGAAATAACAGGGGCACAAACTTAATGAATCATCTAGAGAAAGGATACCTTTATGAAATAAATTCGTTCTACAGAAAGAAACCGTAACGAAAATCGACATGGCTCAGCCCTTATGCAATAACAAAAACTAAATTGATTACATACTGACTACTGAGAAAAATATAGTTAGATGTGTAACAGTACTAAACAGCTTTACAACAGGCAGTTGTCACAAGATGGTCAGAACAAAAATCTGCATTGATAGCAATTTCGAAATAAAAAGAAAAATTGTGAATAACAATGAACAATTTGACATGAATAAACTTACTCAAAATAAAGCTATATATAAAGAAAGGCTAAAAGGTAGCTGTTCCTCCCAAAATTTAAGATAAGAAAATGAAAATATAGATGAAATAAATGATGACAAGAGCTATGATCAAAGTGGGATCAGAAGAAATAAAGACACCGATGGAAAAAAGGCGGAATCTGGAGGAAGAAGGTAAAAAGACGTTAATGAAATAGACAGAAATAAATAATACTATAAGGAGAAGTAGCAAAATTAAAATGGAAATTTGCCTGTCATAATATATTAAATTTAATTTTTGTTATTAGACATTTAAGGAATTTAATTGATTCCAATCAGTTTTTCTAATTATATTATACTTACTAACCGAAATGTTGTGTTTAAAATAAATGAAGAAAATGGAAGTCAAAAATTTTGTTTTTACCCAATCAGTGTCTACGAATTTCAAACAATATATCTTCTTTAATATTTTTCAATATTCAGCAGACATTTTTTTCATAGTTTTTATGAACGCAATAAATTTATGATATCAATTTTCGTTGATGTTTATGATAAAAGTTAGGTCTTAAAAGGCTTAAGGTGTTACGGCCATTTTTAGCCAAATTTAATAACGCGGGTATCAAGAACTTTGCAGGAGGTTTTCGAGTTTTTATGGCGTCTTAACATGAATCTTAGAATACATTGGTTGTACTTTTTAGTTTTTCCTAATTTAAATGCAAATATTTAAAAAAAAATTTTTTGTTCTGCTAACCGAGTTAATTGAATGGTCTAAATAACTAAAAAAGAATTATTCAAATTAAGGCCATCAAAGAGTTATACCGCAATAGTAACGTAAAAGTTGAAATAAAAGCAAAACTAACCAAAGGCTTTCAAGTAAATAAAGGCCTTAAACAAGGTTGCTGTATCTCGTCTACGCTCTTCAAGATATATTTGGAACAGGTCCTTAAAGTCCGGATGAGAAAATGCCAAAACATAGGAATTCCGTTGGATGAAACCACCTTGTATACTTTATGATTCGCCGATGATCAGATAGTGGTGGCTCAGGATTATGATGACCTCGAATATATGTCACGAAAACTAATAGAAGAGTACAATAAGTGGTGACTAGAAGTTAATATCAATAAGACAGAGTATATGTGTATTGGTGGAACGAAACAGGATCTAATCTTAAATACTGGGCAGCGAATTCAGTCCTGTGATGAGTATAAATACTTAGGTCTAAAAATTACAGCTGACGGAACACTAGACAAAGCTATAAAAGATAGAAACGTACAAGGAAGAAAAGCAATAACTTTATTAAATGGAATAATTTGGGACCAAAGTATATTAAAACATAACAAAAAGCTTATATATAACACCATTGTAAAAAGTATTATTACATATGGTTCAGAAGTATGGCCAATTAAAGATAGAATAGAAAAAATGCTTTCCGCTACGGAGATGGACTATTGGAGAGGAGCAGCAGGGACATCAAAAAGAGAAAGAGTTACAAATCAAAGAATAAGAGAAATTATGACAGTGGGTGAACGTACTTTAGTGGATGATATAAGAACAAAACAACTGGTGTGGTACGGACATGTACAAAGAATGGATGATGGATGCCTACCCAAACAAATATTACAATGGAAACCAACTGGCCGAAAAAAACGAGGAAGGCCGAGGAGAAGCTGGAGAGAAGGAATAGATAGTGAAATAAGAATAAGAGGCCTAGATGATGAATTATGGGCAAACAGAAACGAGTGGAGATTGGGTATCGGAGGACGTAGAACGTTGTGAAACCGATAAATATATATATATATATATATATATATATATATATATATATATATATATATATTTAATATTGATCAATATTGTATTGAAATAATTGACCGTTTTTAGTTAAAAGAAAATCAAGTAATCAGTGCTGGTCGATTAAGCAGACGAGGCAATAATTGCCTATAAAAACCGATCGACAAACTGTATTAAGTAACACACGGTTCAACTTTTGGTTTTCACCCTGAACAAGGGCTGGTCTAAGAGTTTCAACCTAAAAAGAAGATCCTTCCGAAGGGGAAGTTCAGCTCGAGAGGGAGGAATATTTTCATACAGGTATCAATGAACTTAACTGTGTGATCGTTCACCGCTCACGTTAATTTGTATTTAAGAGATAATCTCAGGCGTCTTTTTTTAAGCTAATTCAGTAGCAACGCACTTTTTTTGGGGACCGTTAGCCATTTTTAATTAAATTACTTGTTAATTCGGGGTTATTTTGGGCACTTTACTTGTTACGATTATAGTTGGGTTTTTATGTACGAGGATGGGATGTAAATAATAATTTATTTTTCTACATAGTCCCCTTGCAAGGTTTGGCCCAACGACGTTCAACTGATTTGATGCCATCACTGAAGTCTGAATTATCCAACTCGTCAAAATAGGCGTTTGTAGCTGCAATGACTTCTAAATCTGAGGAAAAATTTTTTCCAGCAAGAAATTTTTTTAGGTTTGGAAACAAATAAAAGTCTGACGGAGCTAGGTCTGACGAATAAGGTGGATGGTTTAACAGTTCAAAGCCTAGCTGATGGATTTTAGCCATTGCAAGAGCGGCCTTGTAGCAAGGTGCATTGTTCTGATAAAACAAAATTTTCTTTGCCAAACCAGGGCGTTTTTCGCTTATATTCTGCTTAAGCTGGTCCAGTAAGTCTCTGTAGTACTCTGAATTTATTGCTTTTCCTTTTTCGAGATAATTTATGAGGAGTATCCCTTTAGCGTTCCAAAAAACCGTTGTTATGACGTTTACAGCAGACGGTACTGCCTTTGCATTCTTTGGAACTGGTTCGTCCTTTGCCGTCCATTGTTTGGACTATTGCTTAGTTTCAGGGGTATAATGATGAAACCATGTTTCTCCAACCGTAATAAATCTACGCAAAAAGTCCCCTGAATCACGTCTAAATAGTGCCAAATTCTTCTCTGAAATGGTTAGACGCACGAGCTTTTGATCAGGCGTATGCAAACGCGGCACCCATCGGGCGGATAGCTTTCTTATACCTAAAACTTCACATAAAATATGGTGAACTCGCCCTTTTGATATGCCCACAGCCTCAGCTACCTCTTCCAGTCTTAACCTGCGATCTTTTAGAATTAGTTTGTGAATGGTTTGCACGATTTCGACAGAAGTTGCCGTTTTTGGCCTGCCAGAACGCGGAGCATCATCAGTTCTAGTACGACCACGTTTAAAGTCCGATACCCAGGTTTTAACTGTGGTATAGCAAGGAGCAGATTCCCCTAGTGTAGCATTTATTTCAGCTTTTATTTACGTCGGTGATAACCCTTTAATATGAAAATATTTTATCACGGTTCTTATCTCGTTTTTTTCCATCTTTTAAAATTGACACACTGTATAAATTTTCAAAATAAGCAGGACACAAACTACTTGACGCACTCACTTCAAACTTCGACAATATACTGATCACAAGCAAGGCTACACAAACACTTTGGAACAGACAAGCAAATCGAGCCTGCTATAGGCTAGGCCAAAAACTTTTCATCTCATCCTCGTAAACTTTGTTCTTGCATTTTTATTCCTTTTAAATTAAGGGTTTTGCTTAAAAACCCACACAAATAAACCTCCCTAAAAAGGGGATTTATTAACTCGGGTGACGTCACGTATCAACGTTGCCTTTCTCAACCTCGCCTGCCGGGCATATTTTAAGTTATTTAAACTTCTTGCAAAACGTCCAATGTGACGAATTTATGCGCATGCGTCAGTCCGTCGTGACATCTTTTCAGGGAAGCCATTTTTTTACTTGAGTCAGCGCCCCCACAAAAATAGCATGACGTATTTGGTAGAGGCGCCATTGGGCCTTTGAATATTCGTAATGTGATTCCCTATATTTTGAAAGACTAAATGGAACATAGACCTGTAATAGGTTCGCATTTGCACATTGTTACCTTAGAGTTGATCGTCTGTCTCTACCTCGAAATGAAAAATGATTTTGATGCTTCTTATAATGTCGATGAGATTTTGGCTGGTGCCCCATCCAGTTGCAACACCCGTCGTTGTTGAATGAATATACGTACCTGAAAAGAAATGTGCTATATCAATAAATAAACTATAGGTAAATTTAGTGGGAATAAGGACACTGTTGTTCTGGTAAATATACGTTTTAATCCATCGGTAACGTTTCGACAATGGTTTTTGTCTTCATCAGACTAAAAAGGTTGCAACCCATTAGAAAGATAATACAAAATACGGCACATTAATACATCACCAATTAAAAATTATTATTCTTTTCCCAATAAATAACATTTAAAAATGACCTTATTGACAATATATTATTTTTTTCCTAAATATTTTTTAGTATATGTAACTGATTTTTTTATTTATTTATATAAAGAAATAATTATGGTTTATTTTTCTTCCTTTTTTTTATAATATACATATATAAAAATTTTTATACAAAGGTGCAAAAAAATTTTTGTCACTATAGTAACTGATGGGTGGCTCAATAAAATACGCACAAAGAGATCAATCAGCTATTCATATAAAAACAACAATAACAAATAAAACCTGTAGCAAGCCATAATACCATGTAGAAAATAACAACAATGTACACATTATAAACCTATGTTAAAATTTAAAAAGGACTGTTAAAATATTTAAAATTCCGTACTCACCCTTCAGACTAGATCGTACATTGGAACAACAAAAAACAAGAATTCAAGCACATCAGGAAAACAAACGGCACAAAATTAAAAACGAAACCCGACATTAATCTGCTAATTATTTATATTTTCTTTTGTTTTGTTTATCAGACAGGTTATATTATTGGCGGCAAAATTAGTCCGCATTGTTGTCACTATTCTGGATTTTCATCGTTCCGAAATATTAAAACAAATTAAAATTATTTAAGTTTAAAGCAAAAGGCAAACTTGAATAGAGTGGCACTAGTAGTGTACGGTACTGATTTAATTTAGAGTGGGACAAGTGTATATAGTATGATACAATTAAGACAGTGATTTACCAGAACAACAGTGTCCTTATTCACACTAAATTTACCTATAGTTGCATTGCAAGGACGTGATAAGTTTACCAAATAAATAAACTGTTGAAGACGTCAAAAGCTACACGCCGAAAAAACGTAGAAAAAGTAACGTCTTAAAGATAACCTGCTGATTATCCAAATGACCGATTTTTGTCGTAAAAAACGTAATTTTGATAACCTGTTGTTACGTGGATATTGTTTTTAAAAAGAAAAAGGGAAATAAAAAATAAAATTTAGAGAATTCTTCATCATACACACATCATACTGTGAAGTAAACGCCAACTAAAAAAACAACTTATTTTTTATAGATGCTTAAATAGTTTTTTTGGAGGTTAGAATGACTACCTTGTTGAACCTCGTTGTTATAATTTATTACTGGATACTGCCAGTGGCGGCGCGTGGTAAAAAGCTTTCGGAGTGCACACCAAAAAAAAATAAAAAATTGCGGCGCAGGCGGATATTTAGTTAGATATAAGTTACCTACCAATTATTATTGAAATTATAAATAAATAATAAATGTATCATACCTAGTTTACATATTTTCTCTTCTAATGGCAAAGATGAAAATTTAATTGTTTTTAAATATTGCACGCTAATGCTATCAGAATTAGAAACTTCCGCCATTGTCGTAAATACCAAATCGTTGAAATCAAAACAAACCGCCAGCGCCCGACCGATAATGCCAAATTAGTGGTGTGCAAATACTATCTACTCGATACTTTAATATCTGATACATGGGCGGATTCGAAGTAATCGAATATCCTTCGACGCCAAATACTAGTTACTCGAATCCCGAATGGGACCGAAGCTGAAGTGTTACTTTCGTATCAATTGTATCGGCATCGGCCGTATGAGTAACGAGTTTGGAGTACTTGTAATCATTTGGACCGATATTTATATATTGGATTTACCGATAATATAATATAAATAATAATAAAATTTAATACTCGAATAGGAAGTATCAGTATCTACTCAATACTTGGAAAAATGATTGCACATCATTATGCCAAAGTGCACTAATTAAAAGTGCCCTTGAGCTCCTCTAACATGCAACGCGAACCACGGGTGCGGGGGGCGTCACGGGGGTGCGGGCGGCATCGACGCTAGTTTTTGTACAGATTTTGTCCTAGGCACTGCCGCAGGAAGGTTCAGATTCTATGTACTGTAAAATTCTATTGAGACATGTCGTCCTCTCTTTCTATGTTTCGTAATTAGAATGCTACACAACATCTACGGAGCAAATAAAAGTGAATAATTAGATTCGAACTAACTACAGAGCACATCCGCCAGCATGCACCGCAGGTGGTTTGAACACGAATACAAACACATACATACCGGGTATTAATTTGTAGGTAATATTCCAGTCTTTAGTGAATTCCGTTTGGGGTAATTATTAATTAAATTTTAGTATTTTTTTAAGTAAAATTTGGAAGTGCACGTGCACAGAAACCACCACTGGATACTGCCATGTCCAAAAGGACCGTTTTATAACCCATAAAGGATGGAAATACAGCGACGGTGTCGTCTGCCTCTACGTGGCACACCTGAACATAGGCGCATTATAGTTTGGTTGATCAGATATAGGGGAAAGAGGGGCAAAATTTGATATGGGAGTTTTTACGGTTCGGTTTTGAGTTTTCATACCTTTTACAGTGGGAAAGAAGAATTATAGAAATCAGTTGATTGGCTTGGTCGGGTTAATATTATGAGAATTTATCCTTAGTTATTCAGAGCCACTTCATTAGCTCACACAGAAATTAAATTTAAAGCAGAAGCGAATGTGTTCGTTTCTGCGTAAAAAGTAATCAGATTACCTATTTCTAATCTAATTCGGCACTTTTAAAACTTAATATAGTTATTTACATGTGTTTACAAAAATTACAACCTCAAAAAATAATTTTTTTGTAGTGTAATTTTGTTTTAAAAAGATTAGTGCTAGTATTTTTGGATTCTAAATTAACTTTATTGTAAAAAATCATTAAAAAATCGAAAAAGGTTGTCAATACAAACAAATAAACAAATGCCATGACAAACACAGATGACAAATTCAAAATACATGTCAAATATAACAGTTGACATGCAGTACATGGCGGGTAATTTGAATTTAAAATAAGGAATGCTAAATCTTGAAGATTTTAACCTTTTAGTCATCTTGCATCCTTACAAAAGTTTGCTGGAATATCGGGATGGTGTATTAGAATATTTGACTCAAATTTTGCGGAAATCTGTAGCGCCATTTTGAAAATATCATGAAAAAACATCTGACCTCTTATAAGACCCAATGTAAAAGTCAGCCCCCCGACAACAGCTAATTTTTTCGGGGTCGTTGCCTGTATTTTTTTGTTGGCTTTACTTGAACTTATTCTACAATTAACAATCTAGAAGTTTATGCCTTTTAGAATCTACCTTTTTTATTTGCTAGTTGAATACTAATTTTAGTTAAAATATTTAGAGAGCAAACAATCGTTTTAAACTGGCATGGTGATGCGATGGTGGCGCAAATGTAAACATAACATAATCCTGCAAAAATAAATAGAAAGTGGGATGATACTATCCTATGCAAATTGTTTAGTTTAGTCCCTACCCGCTTGGGTCGTTTACATAGGATATGCTAAATTTAATTCAAAAATTTTAAAAAGTGTTTTAATTAGCACAAAAAACAGTTTAAATTATAATCTTTTCAAAGAATCACAAATAAATTAAAATTCAATTTTCTTTTTTTTCGATCTACTTAGTCCGTAAAAACCACAGGGATAGTCAATATAGATTCTGGTAAAGATTAATTATTAGCAAATATGGAATTTAGTACCCATAAATTTAAAAATCAAACATGTTTCGTGGTTAAATAAATAGAAAGTGGGATGATACTATCCTACGCAAATTGTTTAGTTTAGTCCCTATGGAAGTCAATTGAAAGTAATCAGAAAAACTCGTTATTAAATCGTCCATTTCGAATCCGCCATATTGAATTTTTGTAATCTGATCAAAAATTCGTAATTCTCATCCTCAAAAACCCCCAGATTCCAATTTTGGTGGAAATCCAACAATTTAAAATTTTACCCCCTCTCCGCCCTCTACGTTAGGAGGGAGTTAGGCAGTCAGTGATACCATATTATTGGATTGACATCGGAACTATAACAGGTATGCCAAATTTGAAGTCAATCGGATACGTGGAAGTCAGTTGAAAGTAATCAGAAAAACTTGACATTAAATCGTCCATTTTGAATCCGCCATATTGAATTTTTGTAATCTGATCAAAAATTCGTAATCCTCATCCTCAAAAACCCCCAGATAGCAATTTTGGTGGAAATCCAACAAACTAAAATTTCACCCCCTCTCCGCCCTCCAGGTTAGGGGTGAGGTAGGCAGTCAGTGATACCACATTATTGGATTGTCATCGGAACTATAACAGTATGCGAAATTTGAAGTCAATCGGATACGTGGAAGTCAGTTGAAAGTAATCAGAAAAACTTGACATTAAATCGTCCTTTTTGAATCCGCCATATTGAATTTTTGTAATCTGATCAATAATTCGTAATTCTCATCCTCAAAAACCCCCAGATACCAATTTTGGTTGAAATCGGACAACCTAAAGTTTTACCCCCTCTCCACCCCCCACGTTAGGGGGGAGGTAGGTACCCGATGAAAGCATATTATTGTATTGTCATCGGAACTAAGACGCTATGCAAAATTTGAAGTCAATCGGATGTTTGGAAGTTCTTCAAAAATGAGTTGCAAGATTTGATTACATACATACATACCGGAATGGGACAACTGGGCGCCGCCAACTCGGCGCCGCCAACTGGGCGCCGCCAACTCGGCGCCGCCAACTGGGCGCCGGGCCAACTGGGCGCCGGGCCAACTCGGCGCCGCCAACTGGGCGCCGGCCAACTCGGCGCCGGACTAAAAAATTTTTTTTTGATAAAATGTGTAGATGAAAAATAAAATATATTATTTATATAAAAACATCTTTAAAAAATTCTTTACGCAATTTTTTACAAGCTTTTTTTAGCTTCAGATGTTCTGTCTAACTAACTAAGTATATAACTATAACTAAATTTGGTACACACGTAGTGGTCCCATGACAATACAACATTAAGAAAAAAATATCCTCCAAACCCCTACCCCCACCCCTTCTATAGAAAAATGTGTTTTTGACACACTTCCCGTTATCCGATTTGGATAAAATTTGGTATACATATAGTGATCTGATGACAATACAATATTAAGAAAAAAATATCCTCCCACCTCTACCCCCACCCCCTTTCATAGAAAAATGAGTTTTTGACACACTTCCCATTATCCGATTTGGATGAAATATGGTATTCACATAGTGGTCCGATGACAATACAACATTTAAAAAAAATATATCCTCCCACCTCTACCCCCACCCCCTTCCATAGAAAATGCGTTTTTGACACCCTTCCCATTATCCGATTTGGATGAAATTGGGTATTCACATAGTGGTCCGATGACAATACAACATATAAAAAAATTTATACTCCCGCCCCTACCCCAACCACCTTCCATAGAAAAATGTGTTTTTGACACACATCCCGTTATCCGATTTGGATGAAATTTGGTGTACAAATAGTGATCCGATGACAATACAATATTAAGAAAAAAATATCCTCCCACCTCTACCCCCACCCCCTTTCATAGAAAAATGAGTTTTTGACACACTTCCCATTATCCGATTTGGATGAAATTTGGTATTCACATAGTGGTCCGATGACAAAACAACATAAAAAAAAAATATCCTCCCACCCCTACCCCCACCCCCTTCCATAGAAAATGCGTTTTTGACACCCTTCCCATTATCCGATTTGGATGAAATTTGGTATAAATATAGTGGTCCGATGACAATACAACATTGAAAAAAAAATCCTACCACTCCTACCCCCACCCTCATCTATAGAAAAATGCGTTTTTGACACACTTCCCATTATCCGATTTGGATGAAATTTGGTATACATATAGTGATCCGATGACAATACAATATTAAGAAAAAACTATCCTCTCACTTCTACCCCCACCCCCTTTCATAGAAAAATGAGTTTTTGACACACTTCCCATTATCCGATTTGGATGAAATTTGGTATACATATAGTGGTCCGATGACAATACAACATTGAAAAAAAATCCTACCACTCCTACCCCCACCCTCATCTATAGAAAAATGCGTTTTTGACACACTTCCCATTATCCGATTTAGATGAAATTTGGTATACATATAGTGGTCCGATAACAATACAACAATAATGAAAAAATGTCCTCCCACCCCTACCCCCACCCCCTTCCATAAAAAATGCATTTTTGACATACTTCACTTCAAATGACTTTTATAAAATTTGGTATGTGCATAAAGGTCCGATGGCAATACAGCCCAAACAAAAAATATATTTCTACCTCTCCCCCACCCTCTCCTTCCCCCGATAAAAAAATGAGTTTCCAAACAACTCACGATCAGCGATTTCATTATAATCTAGAATAAACTCTTCTTTATTTATTTACCTCTGCATTTTTCCATCCAAAATGGCGGATTTTCTTATTTACTAACCGATTTGTCTCAAACTTGAAACATTACATTGCTTGAGGTCATTTAACAAAATTTTTTACTCAAACTTAAAAAAATCAAAATGGCGGATCCAAAATTGCGGAAATAAATTAGTAAAAAAAAATTTTTTAGTCACAAGCTCTTATAAAATGCACTAAAAATTAAAAAATAATTTTCTAACATTCTAATATTATCATAATAATAAAAGCGATGGCCGACTGATGGAAATTTTGACGATGTTAGCACGATAAGATATCCGTATCAATTAAATATCACTATTTGCAAGAATCAATCTAGCAGAAAAATGCAGAGGTAAATAAATAAAGAAGAGTTTATTCTAGATTATAATGAAATCGCTGATCGTGAGTTGTTTGGAAACTCATTTTTCTATTGGGGGAAGGAGAGGGTGGGGGTAGAGGTAGAAAAATATTTTTTGTTCGGGCTGTATTGCCATCGGACCTTTATGCATATACCAAATTTTATAAAAGTCATTTGAAGTGAAGTGTGTCAAAAACGCATTTTTTATAGAAGGGGTGGGGGGTAGGGGTGGGAGGACATTTTTTCATTATTGTTGTATTGTTATCGGACCACTATATGTATACCAAATTCCATCCAAATCGGATAATGGGAAGTGTGTCAAAAACGCTTTTTTCTAAAGATGAGGGTGGAAATAGGAGTGGTAGGATTTTTTTTTCAATGTTGTATTGTCATCGGATCACTATGTGAATACCAAATTTCATCCAAATCGGATAATGGGAAGTGTGTCAAAAACTCATTTTTCTATGAAAGGGGGAGGGGGTAAAGGTGGGAGGATATTTTTTTCTTAATATTATATTGTCATCGGATCACTATATGTATACCAAATTTCATCCAAATCGGATAACGGGATGTGTGTCAAAAACAAATTTTTCTATGAAAGGGGGTGGGGGTAGGGGTGGAAGGATATTTTTTTTAAAATGTTGTATTGTCATCGGATTACTATGTGAATACCAAATTTCATCCAAATCGGATAATGGGAAGTGTGTCAAAAACTCATTTTTCTATGAAAGGGGGTGGGGGTAGAGGTGGGAGGATATTTTTCCTTAGTATTGTATTGTCATCGGATCACTATATGTATACCAAATTTCATCCAAATCGGATAACGGGATGTGTGTCAAAAACAAATTTTTCTATGGAAGGGGGTGGGGGTAGGGGTGAGAGGATATTTTTTTCTTATTGTGGTATTATCATCGGACCACTATGTGTATACCAAATTTTATCCAAATCGGATAACGGGAAGTGTGTCAAAAACACATTTTTCTATTGAAGGAGTGGAGGTAGGGGTAAGAGGATATTTTTTTCTTATTGTTGTATTGTCATGGGACCACTACGTGTGTACCAAATTTCATCCAAATCGGATAATGGGAAGTGTGTCAAAAACGCATTTTTCTATAGATGAGGGTGGGGGGTAGGAGTGGTAGGATTTTTTTTTTCAATGTTGTATTGTCATCAGACCACTATATGTACCTATACCAAATTTTATTCAAATCGGATAATGGGAAGGGTGTCAAAAACGCATTTTCTATGGAAGGGGGTGGGGGTAGGGGTGGGAGGATATTTTTATTTTAAATGTTGTATTGTCATCGGACCACTATGTGAATACCAAATTTCATCCAAATCGGATAATGGGAAGTGTGTCAAAAACTCATTTTTCTATGAAAGGAGGTGGGGGTAGAGGTGGGAGGATATTTTTTTCTTAATATTGTATTGTCATCGGATCACTATAATTATGTATACCAAATTTCATCCAAATCGGATAACGGGATGTGTGTCAAAAATAAATTTTTCTATGGAAGGGGGTGGGGGTAGGGGTGGGAGTATATTTTTTTCTTATTGTTGTATTATCATCGGACCACTATGTGGATACCAAATTTCATCCAAATCGGATAACGGGATGTGTGTCAAAAATAAATTTTTCTATGGAAGGGGGTGGGGGTAGGGGTGGGAGGATATTTTTTCCTTATTGTTGTATTGTCATGGGACCACTATGTGGATACCAAATTTCATCCAAATCGGATAATGGGAAGTGTGTCAAAAACGCATTTTTCTATAGATGAGGGTGGGGGGTAGGAGTGGTAGGATTTTTTTTTTCAATGTTGTATTGTCATCAGACCACTATATGTACCTATACCAAATTTTATTCAAATCGGATAATGGGAAGGGTGTCAAAAACGCATTTTCTATGGAAGGGGGTGGGGGTAGGGGTGGGAGGATATTTTTATTTTAAATGTTGTATTGTCATCGGACCACTATGTGAATACCAAATTTCATCCAAATCGGATAATGGGAAGTGTGTCAAAAACTCATTTTTCTATGAAAGGAGGTGGGGGTAGAGGTGGGAGGATATTTTTTTCTTAATATTGTATTGTCATCGGATCACTATAATTATGTATACCAAATTTCATCCAAATCGGATAACGGGATGTGTGTCAAAAATAAATTTTTCTATGGAAGGGGGTGGGGGTAGGGGTGGGAGTATATTTTTTTCTTATTGTTGTATTATCATCGGACCACTATGTGGATACCAAATTTCATCCAAATCGGATAACGGGATGTGTGTCAAAAATAAATTTTTCTATGGAAGGGGGTGGGGGTAGGGGTGGGAGGATATTTTTTCCTTATTGTTGTATTATCATCGGACCACTATGTGGATACCAAATTTTATCCAAATCGGATAACGGGAAGTGTGTCAAAAACACATTTTTCTATAGCAGGGGTGGGGGTAGGGGTGGGAGGATTTTTTTGTTCTTAATGTTGTATTGTCATGGGACCACTACGTGTGTACCAAATATCATCCAAATCGGATAATGGGAAGTGTGTCAAAAACGCTTCACAAGATTTGATAGATAATTACGTAAAGGATTTTTTAAAGATGTTTTTATATAAATAATATATTTTATTTTCCATCTACACATATTATCAAAAAAAAAATTTTAGTCCGGCGCCGAGTTGGCCGGCGCCCAGTTGGCGGCGCCGAGTTGGCCCGGCGCCCAGTTGGCCCGGCGCCCAGTTGGCGGCGCCGAGTTGGCGGCGCCCAGTTGGCGGCGCCGAGTTGGCGGCGCCCAGTTGTCCTAGACCGCATACATACATACAGGTGAAGTTAAATAACAACTTGTAAAAAAGGACAGACTCCTTCATTTTCAATACACAACGTGTTTGTGAAAGATATAAACTAGGTATAATACATTTATTATTCATATATAAAAACAATAATAATAGGTACCTAATATCTAACTAAATATCTAATTTTTTAATTATTTGCTCCAAATAATATGATATGATGGCCCATTCGATGGCCCAAAAAGTTGGGCACACCACTCAAAAAACATTTTGGCCGCAATATTTTTTTTTGGGTGTACATCCCCACACCTTTACACCACGCCCCGCCATTGGTATTAGATCCATTATGGATCCATTTATTTTTATATTAATTGTAGTAACGAAATTTTTCGTTTGTTCTTTGAATTATTTCTATTCGGCATTCATTCCAATTTGTTTTTAAATTTTTCAACGTGTCGATATGTCGACAAACTTCGCACCAAAGAACTGTTTATCCCATTAAAGAAAATTTATAGAGCCGTAACATGCCCAGTTCTCTGAAGTCGTAAAGGACTCACAAATCTTTTTATAGTACTTTTGGTGAGAGCTTCCCATTTTAATGGAAGCCTTTGTTTTTTTGAACAAAGAACGAACGGAAAGTGGCGAGACGGTCGCATAGGACCGTTGGGTCGTATATATTGCGACCAATGAGCGTTTTAAAGCTTTTTCGACAATTTAGTATGTGGCGTGTTGATTTTGTTTCGATTTAAAATTTTATTTAAATAGGTAAGCTGGCATGGGTTATTACAGCATTTAGTTTTTTTACTTATTATCCCTTTTTATCTATCTATATATCTAGCCTTCTTCGATCCATCTTTGGACATAGGCCGCCCTCTACGTTGGGAGGGAGTTAGGCAGTCAGTGATACCATATTATTGGATTGACATCGGAACTATACCAGGTATGCCAAATTTGAAGTCAATCGGATACGTGGAAGTCAGTTGAAAGTAATCAGAAAAATTTGATATTAAATCGTCCATTTTGAATCCGCCATATTGAATTTTTGTAATCTGATCAAAAATTCGTAATCCTCACCCTCAAAAACCCCCAGATAGCAATTTTGGTGGAAATCCAACAAACTAAAATTTTACCCCCTCTCCGCCCTCCAGGTTAGGGGTGAGGTAGGCAGTCAGTGATACCACATTATTGGATTGTCATCGGAACTATAACGGTATGCGAAATTTGAAGTCAATCGGATACGTGGAAGTCAGTTGAAAGTAATCAGAAAAACTTGACATTAAATCGTCCTTTTTGAATCCGCCATATTGAATTTTTGTAATCTGATCAATAATTCGTAATTCTCATCCTCAAAAACCCCCAGATACCAATTTTGGTTAAAATCGGACAACCTAAAGTTTTACCCCCTCTCCACCCCCCACGTTAGGGGGGAGGTAGGTACCCGATGAAAGCATATTATTGTATTGTCATCGGAACTAAGACGCTATGCAAAATTTGAAGTCAATCGGATGTTTGGAAGTTCTTCAAAAATGAGTTGCAAGATTTGATTACATACATACATACATACAGGTGAAGTTAAATAACAGCTTGTAAAAAAGGACAGACTCCTTCATTTTCAATACAAAACGTGTTTGTGAAAGATATAAACTAGGTATAATACATTTATTATTCATATATAAAAACAATAATAATAGGTACCTAATATCTAACTAAATATCTCATTTTTTAATTATTTGCTCCAAATAATATGATATGATGGCCCATTCGATGGCCCAAAAAGTTGGGCACACCACTCAAAAAACATTTTGGCCTGCGCCGCAATATTTTTTTTTGGGTGTACATCCCCACACCTTTACACCACGCCCCGCCATTGGTATCAGATCCATTATGAATCCATTTATTTTTATATTAATTGTAGTAACGAAATTTTTCGTTTGTTCTTTG